>RDPX01000643.1:63443-81880 GCA_003991215.1 Morbakka virulenta
GAGAGAGAGAAAAAGAAGAGAGAGAGAGAGAGAGAGGAGAGAGAGAGAGAGAGAGAGAGAGAGAGAGAGAGAGAGAGAGAGAGAGAGAGCAAGGTTGAAAGAGAGAGAGAGAGAGAGAGTTGGTTACCACTAACAAGGATATAATTTAATATTATCTTCCTGCACAAAATGTTATACAGTAATGACAGCAAGGAGTGGTGACAGCCCTTTGTGCTTGCAAAAGACTGTCACTGCTCCTAAAGTTTCAATACCATGAATTCAAACCTTACAGCTACACCAAGCCTATATCATTATTATTAGCTTCAAGATCAAACACTAATTAACAAGACCTTAGACAGGAAAATACACCAGGTTACCAAATAGTTGCCATACCAGGATAAAATCTAAGAAACTATTAACTCTACCCAAAAAAAATGGCATACTATTAAATACACTTTACATATTTACATTATCAGCTATATCCAAGGTTAGCTAGGGTAACTTTGGGATAATCTTTCTCTCTTTTTCTTCAATGAAAAATGTATTGAGTTACATTGATCTTCACAGAAATGTAAAAGAAAGATGTTCTTGGCACAAGACATGTTTCTGACACTTTTTAATAAAGTGCTCAAAAGTTGAGTCTTTGGGGCTTCTATCTATCACATCCTTCATTTAAACAAACAAGATCTTTTAAATGAAGCTATTCATTTGAAGAATGTTATGTCATTTAGTGCATTATTCCTTGAGTCATGATGATGGATCTTTTTTTTTTTTGTCCATGATCTTTGTTCCTATCCATTCCCACTCCTTCATTATATTTCATACCACTTATAATCCCTTCTTTCCCCAGCGATATCATAAATGATATTGCTGCAAGCTGGATAAAACCCTACAACTTGTGAGATAATAAAGCTATGGTTTCCACTGTGCCCCAATTTTTATCACTTATGACTTTTCAGCCATAGAAAAAACCAGTGATTGATCAATCATTATCACTGATTTCTGATACTTTGGATGTTCTTTCAAAGTTCTTTGAATATGAGACAATCCTTTTTTCATTCCATTTGATTTTAACCTCTTCTGAATAAAAAAAACCCTACTCGCTAACAAAAAAAAAAGAGTGGTAATGATCCATTCAGAACTCCAAAGTAAGGCAATTTTATACTTTATAAGGGAAAATGGTTTCCACCGCTCCCAATTTTGAAAGTTTTCGACAACACAGTTCTCCAACCAACCAACCAATATCATGGCATGGCATCATTCAGGTAGAAACCAAAGACCAAGAGCTGCAGAAAAAAGGATACCATGGGCCATCTCAATCTTATGGAAGAGAACCTTAACTGACAAAAGCTGCAAGACTGGCAAGAATAGCAAGGTGATCTGACTCCATCAATTCAGAGGCAATCAATCCAAAAGAGAAAAGCAGCTATATTTATCCCCTGCCCTTTTCAGGCAAGGTTATGTGTCTATTGGCCCTTTCATTTGACAAGTAATTCAAATTCTTTAAAGGCCTCCAGCTAGTACCAAAAATATTTTTTTGCTAAATATTAGCCAATCATTTAAAAATACTTCCTGCACTGTAATTGATTGATATCAACATACTTTTGTGGTTTTCAGAAATACTAAAACTGAAATGGTGCTTGTGTAGCATTTCTGGAATACCTAGTACAATGCTCATAGCTTCAATCCTTAAAATACCTAGTCAGTACAAAAGCTTACCAAAAAAGCATTAATAAACAGTCAAATAAATCTGAAGTGTTAAAGAGAAATCAACAAGACTATTTATTATATATGAAAATATAAACAAAACTAATACAGTGAACTCACCCTACCTCCAACCCTCAGAGGACTAAGAAATTTGATATAGAGAAAGTTCAACACTGGTAAGGTTGATGATAGGGAGTCCACTGTATTGGCCTTTAGGGGATGAATGTAATGTAATGTGCTAATAGTCTAAGATCAGCCCTAAAGCAGTTTTTTAGCTTTCTATTTTCATTATGTTTTTCCTTTTTGTTTACTAATGTGTCAAAACAGGACCACATTGATAGCAGTCTTTACAGCATACGTAAAATACTGATGAGTTTATATATATTGCATATATGTATTGTGTCCTGTATAGTTAAATGCCTTTTTGGAAAAAAAGATGGGCCAATCATCAGATTTATCAACAGAAAAATGTTAATAACTTATGTTATAGAATATTAGTGATTCAAGTGTGAAAATAATTGCTCTGTACATATTTCTTGATTAAGAATAACCCAAAAGATACTAAACTATTTTTAACTGAAGCATGTTCTTTACAACTTTCAAATAACATTCTTTCAGTTGTGCCAATGTCTTAGACATGGTATTTGGTCCTTTCTGTACCTTACACTTGATGTAATACCCACAAATCAAGATAAACTGAAAATGGGTTTTTTTTCATCCTCTGCCAATACTTGCAAAAGAACAGTGTTCAAGAATGTCTAAGATACATTGCTGTATGGATCTGAAACATTTTTTGTTAAAGTTGGGGGATTTGACATACTTACAGCAAAATAAGGAAACTGTGACCTGATGGTTATACTCAATCAAACTTAGGCAGCACAGACCTATGAGTGAGCTGAAACATCTACTTGGTATATGTGATATTGACAGTGTTATTTGACATAACTATTTAGGACAGTTAGGTCATCTTAAATGAATAACAACAGAAAAAATGGCCAACGAAAACACCAGTTTGAAGGTTGGAGCTTGAGTATCAATAACAATTAAAAACATATGAGATACACAAATAAGTAGAGAGATGTAGATCTAATACAATATAGCACTGATATTGTCAAAGACAATATTGGTGGAAATTAACAAAGGCAAATCAACACAGAAGACCAAAAATGGGTGCAACACAAAATGAACTGGATAATGAGTGAATAAGTAAATACTGAAAATAATACAATAAAAATTATTTAAAAGAGTTAAAAATACACAACACTGAAATCACAAATAAAATTGTTAAATACAATGTAAAGTACTTACTGGTTGTTTACTAGTAAATTTTTTACAGAAAACATATTTAAATGGAGCTACTTACACAAAGATTTTGGCATCAACACCAACAGTGGCTTTTATCACTATACCTGTTTTGTTTACCATGTTGGCAATGAATTTATCACCAAAACTCAAAAACAGAGCAAATTCCAAAAAAAAAGTTACAAACGGTGATAACATCTGGGCTCATTTTAGTCCAGCCCTGAAGCCTCAATAACAACCCTCAAAACTACTTAATCCTAAACCCCAAAACTGCAAAGAAGCATATGGTACCCATGTGCTTAATTCAATGGCTTTTGGGTTCATTATGCAAGGTAATATAGAGTCTATAAATGACATGACAATGGAGATGGGTATGGTGAGTGCAAATCACATTTAAATGTCTAGCCAATGTAATGAGTCAGACCTGTATAGCTTGTTTAATTGTTAAAAAAATGAGTGGATTCAGAGGAAGCAAACAGTCTTACTGTTTTTGTTGTTGCATCATCTACCAATGGATATGACCACCTACTCCAGTATTGCTGCAACCTCAATAGTAGAGATGCATCAGAATTCCACTAACCTGTGATTATTTGTTGGGCCTACATTGTCACAATGACTTGGCCATTGCTGTAGTTCATTCCCTAATAGGTAGTACACAAACAGTTCAGTCAGTTCCTGAAGTGTCCCCAACTACCTCCTTTCACATACTACCATCCCCTTGACTATGTGGTGCAGTCTCATTATTTGGTCTTACTGATGGAAGAACAAACAATACTTTTTTGTGTGGGAAACAAATTACTTCTTAGAGTTACCAAAGGTGGTAACTTTAACAATGACCAATGACCCTTTTGATAAAACAAATATCCTACAAAAAACTAAGTCAGTTAAGCCAATCAATCTTAGAAAATAATATAGTTTCAACCAAAATGAGAGAAGAAGAAAGCAGGATGAATGTGCTTAGGCAAAGTCTATGAGAAGCAAACAGGAAGCAAATTGCATGAAGAATGAATGTGAAAAAAAATCAACTAGTAGTAATAGTAATAGTAGTAGTAATAGTAGTAATAGTACAAGTAATAGTAATAGTAGTATCACCAACAGTAGTAAAAGCTGGCCATTTATATAGTTAGGTTCCCAACACATGAGTTGCTCTAGATTATATGATACTACTACACTGAAAGATTTAAGTTCAAAAGATTAATAGTAAAATAATAAACATCAAAATAAAAACTATTAACATTGTTCCATAAAACATGGTAAATAGTTACAGTTAAAATACACTGATCACCCCAATTATCAAAATGTCCATACTAGAATAGTTCATAGTTCAATATCACAACTGATTAAAGACAAATACTTGGCAGTAAACAGTATTTGATACTGCAAAAGATGTTGGTTTTTTTTCAAACTTATACCACAGCTTGGAAGGCAGTATTTCTCCAAATGTTTACTTTTGGAGAAAAAGATGAACACTGAAAATCACAATCAGTATGGTAGTTTTTACTGAAATCCATAATGGTACACTGGGCCAGAAGTACAAATGCTACTCTTCAACCAAGTCACAACTATGGCATCCCTTTGTATTTGTACACCAAGCTAGGTATTAAAAGTTGTGTGCATTTTGAAACATATTGAATGCTGTACCCAATTACATCTTTGAAGTACACCACCCAATTTAGTACTGATGATTGCTTATAAAAGTACAATGCTATAATGTTCTTTTCTTATCTTCAAAACAGTAACACTTTCCTCTTAATCCAATGTAGAATTTCTGGCAAATTACAACATATGCTAGGGCTGTCTGGAGTACTCTTTCTATAACATCATAGAGGCCTCATTAGTTCCAAATGACTGTGGCTCTGCTGTGCGTGGAGCTGGTGGAGTATAGGATGGTGGTTGATAAACAGCAGGTTGGTATGATTGCTGAGGTGCAGCAGCAGGTTGGTATGATTGCTGCGCTGCATATTTGGCTTGTTGCATAGCTTGCTCCTGTTGCATTAGATACTGTTGCTGAATTTGTTTATTTGATTTCTTTGACTTGTAAGGCTGAAAATAAATTATATTAAAAAATCAAAATTAATTATATTAAGAAAAATTAATCATCCACAAAACATCTTACAAACTTTGATCAATAAGTGAATCATTAATTACTCACATCAAGTTGAAGGAAGCAAGGCTGAGGTGGTTTGGGCATGTAGCAAGAAGAGATGAAAGTTGTGCAGTCCAGAGGGTACAGTGAGAACCAGTTAGAGGGAGGGGGTCGGTTGGAAGGCAGAGGCTGAGGTGAAGGAACATCCTGAAGCGGGGCATGGAGAGCAGAAGACTGATGGAAGGAGATGCAATGGACAGAGCTCGTTGGTGCCAACAATTACATGCTGCTGACCCCTGATGACAGGGAAAACAGCAAATGGAAGAAGAAGAGTATTGTTAAGTTAACTCAGTATAGTATAGATCATTCCAGAAAGTCGTGAAAATTTCTGGAATGCCATGGGACATACAAGAAACTTGTAGGTTTTAGAAACTGATAGAGCATTGTAGAGCAGTCCAGAGCTAATAATAGACTGTTGACTCATCAGGAAATGTACAAATAAAAATATTCCAGTAGCGCTTTATATATCTTATTCACAACTAGTGTTGGTATGCATAAGTGTTATTTTAGTTACTTTTATTACGCTCTGCATTTATGTATTGAGCACTCTAATATGGTTAACCAAATCGAGAGCACCATATATACACATTATACATATAGATATCCATCTATCTTTTTATATATAGATATAGTTTTGTGTCTGGAAAGTTCCCTTAGTTTTAGTATAAAAGGACAGTCAGAGTTTTATTTATTCAGTACCAGTATCAATACAGTTATGATTGTCATTTACTTCATGCAATTCTACTTAACTGCCAGTGATAGCTATGGGTTTTAACCATTAAGTTTTTTAGAAGTCTGTTTTATGCATCTATTCTGCAAGAACTTCTGAGAGATAGGTTCAACGAGTGAAAAACAGAACAGTCAGATACATGCAGAAATTTCCAAACACTTTGCAATCCAAACAATCCATATGGCACAGCAATCACATTAAGAGTATATCTTACACTCTTCCAGAAATATAACTCTCAGCATTAAACAAAGAAACACAACAAAGCAAGACAGGTATGGTGCCACTTTTAAAAACAACTTGATCCCTGATACCATGCAGGTCTCCACTCCAGTACCTGCTCTAAATGGATACATTTTAAAAGGCTGAATCAGCAAAAAATGCAATAATTGTGCTGATCCTTTCTTTGGAAAGGTCCTGGGTTTAAATCTGTAAGTGGGGAAACTTAATAAACATTGCCTCGAACTTGTTATCTGTTTGCATCTTTAAGTTCCTACCTACCAGAAGTGTCAGAGCAAACAGAAGTTAAACAAATAAATAGTAAATGGACAAAATAATAAAAAAATAAATCATGAACAAATTCATATGAATACATTTTTGTTTCTGTTTGTCAATGTTGTTTAAAATAAACAGTGAAGATAGTTTGTGTTTTCATATTATGCTGTCTTTTACATATGGTTATTTACTCTTCAACCCAAACCCAAAGATGGCGACTATTTGCTAGTACACTGCATTCTGGGTCATACATTAATATCAATATTCATGTACATGATGCTCAGTTCTATTTATAGCAAGGTAATCTTATTTAACACTGTGTATAACCAATATCCAAACACTAACCAGAGCTAAAACAAGAAGCGAGTTGTTCTGACTACCCTGTGCATCCCCAGAAAACAGAGCTGTGCAATAAATACGCAAAACATAAAAACAAAATAATAACTTACTGATTCTTTGTATACTAATCCAACACACCCAACAATTGATGCCACAAGACAGAAAACAGCAGATACACAGCCAAGAGCAATGATGGCCACCAAAACAGTATTAATAACTTCAACATCATCACAACTGTCAACTGCAAAAAGAAAATATTGCAAAATGAATAAAGAAATGCAGTAAGGTGTCTTTATATACAATCAATAATTTATTTAATGTCACTGTAACACATTTGTGTGTGTTACAAAATAAATAAAGAAATTCAGAAGGGTGTTCAGATACAATAATCTGCTTGATGCCACTTTGATGCATCTGTGTGCATGTGTGTATGTATGTATGACTGAATGTATGTATGTAGATGTATTATATGTATGTATATATTCCCTCATTCTATTCTGCCTTCGGAGACAGAATAGAATGAGGGAAGAAATCAATAAATTTAAAAGACTTAAACAAATACAAAGAAAGAAAATCATGTAAGAAAATTAGTTCTCTGCTTCCAGTCTTGCTTAAGGGTGATGATAGAAAATGAAAAAAAACCCGAAATCTATGATATATATCATATTATATGCATAAATATAATATAGTTTATTGTTTTGCAATTTGTTAAAATTTTAATACCTACACTGTAATTTACTTAACCAAACTATCATGTAATATACTTATGCTGAGTGCATCAGTGACTGAGTGGTTAAATCAACAGATTACTAAGCGTGGCTCCCAGTTCAAACCACAGCTACATCCCTGGAAGTATTGCACCCAATTTATTTCTCCATATAAGTAGCATATTACTGACTTTGTACATTTTTCCAAAGATAGAACTGGGAGAACAAAGATGTCAATAAAATAAAGGTACAAAGTAAAAAATAATAATTAAGAAAAATTAACCTTCTGTGCTAAAGTGGCTTGACAGCATTGTTTCATGTGAAAGACCTGAAAAACCACATACAAAAAAGAAAACAATGCAACATTGTATTCGATATTAACCAACAGCTACAATAACAATACATTTAATAATCCTCCATGTACATACCAAATATTCTCACTCTGTCAGCATCAAATGCATTAAAATCCTTGACCTTGCACTTGCAATAAATTTTATTCAGAGTTTGATCATATTGATATGTGCAAAGATTTGCTTTATATGTGTCATAGAGGATTTTCCAGATGCCAATAAATAATCCGACAACAACAGCTTGTGCAATTGAAACAAAGAAGCAGGCAACATTGGTTATGATAAAGAGAATCATCTGAAATAAACAATATTATATATGATCAGTTAAATTATGCCAAATATAAACTAATTAATATTTACTACATATTATACACAATAAAATATAACATATATATATATATAAATATATTTCTGAGTTTTTCACTCTAATACTATATATATATATATATATATATATATATATATATATATATATAGTATTAGAGTGAAACACTCAGAAAACTTTAGCCAATGAAGGAACTTAAACTTAGAAATATTTATATTTTTATTTTTCATTAAGAACTAGAAATAACTCCGCCATGGCCGGTCCCAAGCCCGGATGAGAAAGGAGGAGGGTTCGGCAAGGGACCAATCACCCCTTCCCATAAAACAACCACCGATTACGGAAACTTGGACAGCAAACAATATGAAAACTTATGGTCACAGAACCATGTCGTGTGAAATCCCTGAAGATAATGACCTCAGATGGGAAGACACGCATATGACGGCTGGGGGCGAAAGCCTACGGGAAGTCTCCAACCTGAGAACGACATGCATGAGATCACTTCTAACACCAAAAAGATACATCCATGTAGGATGTTGGAATGTAAGAACCATGTACACCACCGGAAAAACTGCAATAATAGCAAGGGAAATGAGGAAGTACCATCTACAGATACTAGGCATAAGCGAAGCAAGATGGACTGGTTTCGGAGAAGTGAAGGTCAACACTGGAGAGTCTGTACTGTATTCTGGATCAGATGAACAACATCATAGAGGCGTAGGAATCATGTTGAGCCCTGAGACTAGGAAATGCCTAATCAAGTGGAATCCAGTGAATGAGAGGATCATTAGTGCTAGATTCAATTCAAAATATGTAAAAGCCACCATTATTCAGATCTACAGCCCTACAAATGATGCAGATGAAGAGGAGAAGGATGATTTCTACGAACAATTACAGAAAGAGATTGAATCAACACCGAAGCATGACATGTTGATTGTTATGGGAGACGCAAATGCCAAAGTGGGTTGTAACAACAAAAACCATGAGAAAGTTTTAGGGAAGGAAGGCTTAGGCGTCATGAATGAGAATGGCGAAAGACTTATTGAGTTATGCGAAGAAAATGATCTTGTGATTGGAGGCACATGCTTCAAACACAAAAATATTCACAAATACACATGGACCTCACCAAACAACAGAGACAAAAACCAAATTGATCACTTCATCATCAATGGTAGATACAGGAGGTCTCTCGCTGATGTACGAGCCATGAGAGGTGCAGATGCTGGAACTGACCATAACCTTGTGGTCGGCAAAGTGAAGCTCAGGCTTTCGAGACACAAACTCAAGAACACCAGCAGAAGGGCAACATTCAACACTGCACTTCTGAAACAAAAGGAAATCCAAAAGCAATTCACAGTAGAGTTGAAAAACAGGTTTGAAACACTGGAAGAGAGCATGGAAACAACCATGGAAGAGGCAAACATACAAAAACAATGGGAAGATTTTACCACAATCTACACGGAGACAGCTGAAAAGATCCTGGGTAGGAAAAGGAAGGGGCATAAAGAGTGGATAAGCAGTGAAACTTGGAAAGCTATAGACGAAAGGAAGAAAGTGAAAAATGAGATAAACTGCGCAAGATCAGAGAGAATTCGTGCTATCAAAAAACAGAAGTATAGTGAGATGGACAAGAGTGTAAAGAAAAAGGTCAGAGAAGATAAACGTAAGATGATAAATGGGCTCGCTGAAGAAGCGGAGCATGCAGCAAAAAACAATGACATGGGAACTCTGTACAGGATTACGAAGCTATTGTGCAACAAGAGAAAGAAATCAGCAACTGGCGTGAGAGACAAAACTGGTAAGCTACTCATTGAAGATGGTCAGATACTTCAAAGATGGAAAGAACACTTCAAAGAAATATTAAATGTTGAGAATGAATGTGACAAAAATGTAGAGGAAGATGAGTTTGAGAGCGGTAATGTCGAAACCATCGAAGAAATCAACACAGGGCCCTTCACAGAAGAGGAAGTGAAGATAGCAGTAAAAAAGTTGAAGAGCAATAAAGCACCAGGAGTAGATAACATCAGCGGAGAAATGTTAAAAGCTGGAAGCAAGATTACATACAAGAGATTACTACACATGTTCGAAAAAGTGAGAGAGAACATCAATATGCCAAGTGACTGGAAGAAATCAATGATAGCTAAAGTACCAAAGAAAGGTGACCTTACCAAATGCGACAATAGTAGAGGAATATCCCTGCTCTCCATACCTGGGAAAGTGTTCGGCAGAGTTGTTTTAGAAAGAATCAGGAAAGGAGCAGAAGAAAAGCTGAGAAATGAGCAGGCAGCATATAGAAAAGGACATGGGACAGCTGAGCAGATTTTCATACTTCGAAATATTGTTGAACAGTGCATTGAGTGGCAAGCATCACTGTACATTAACTTTATTGACTTCCGTAAAGCTTTCGATAGCATCGACAGAGAGAAGCTCTGGAAGATTCTGAAGTTTTATGGAGTTCCAGATCTCTTCATTGAGATCATAAAGGAAATGTACAGAGAAAGTAGTAGTTGCGTCATTAACAACGGGCAGACATCAGAGTGGTTCTCTGTAAACACTGGAGTTCGACAAGGCTGTGTGATGTCAGGCTTCCTCTTCATTATTACTGTGGATTGGGTCATGAGGAAAGCAACAACGGCAAAGAAAACAGGAATAAGATGGAAGTTTACCACCCAGCTTGAAGACTTAGACTATGCAGACGATATCGCCCTCCTGTCCAGCAAGCACCAACATATGCAGGAAAAAACTGAAAAGCTATGTAAATATGCTGAAAGCGTCGGTCTCAAAATCAACACAGACAAGACCAAGGTGTTGAGACTTAATCACAAGGAAAACCGCCCAATCGAGATCAAGGGCAGAACTGTTGAAGATGTGGACACCTTCACATACCTCGGTGCCATAATAAACAAAACAGGAGGATCCACTGAAGATATCACACATAGGCTGAGTCTAGCAAGAAATGCGTTTGCCATGCTTAACCCACTCTGGAAGTCAAACCAATACAGTAGTAAGACAAAAATTCGAGTGTATAACAGCAACGTGATGTCCATGCTACTCTATGGAGGAGAGATGTGGAAATTAAATGGAAATGATGTCACCAGACTGGAAATATTCCAGAGAAAATGTCTGAAAAGGATTCTCCGTATCTTCTGGCCCACAAAAGTCACAAACACCGAGCTCTACCTTAGGACGAAGACCAATCCAGTAGGAGAGCTCATAAGGTGTAGGAGATGGAGATGGATTGGACATACCCTGAGGAAACCACAAAACGATAGCTGTAGAGTAGCCCTAACATGGACACCAGAGGGGAAAAGAAAGAGAGGACGCCCGCGAACAACATGGCGGAGGAGTGCGGAAGCAGAAAGAAATGACCTGGGATGGCAAACATGGAACGAAGTCAGGAACATAGCCAAAGACAGAGAGAGATGGCGGAGGATGCTGTCAAGCCTTATGAGCCGCCCATGGCTCGAAGAGGATAAGTAAGTAAGTAAGTAAGAACTAGAAATACTGTAATGGTCAATCAGTAAGAGTAATAAATATAGTAATTTAATACAATAATTTTCATTTGTGATGCTATGTAGATATAGCAACATTTTACATTGAGTGGATATTTTAACTAGGATGTTCAATAACATGATCATAGATGTTTAATTAAGATTCCCTGGTCACATTATTTAGAAAGTACACTTTTGTCAGGAAAAATAGAGAGGAAAAGAGCCAGAGCAAGACATTTAGAAAAGATATGCAGATGGATAAATGACAGTTTAAATTCTAGTATTAATGTTGTTACTTTAATTCAGACATTTGAGGTATAAAAATAGCAAAATTTTAGTGCATTTTATTGACATGTTTTTTTGACCAGTTTGATAAATTTCATCCAAACATTTGTTTTAATATTCATATTGTAGAATGAGTTCAGCCATACAATCTTCTTTTTCCTCTTTCTGGCTTGTGGTATCATAAACACTTTTCTTCGAAGATGCTTTATATGTTGCTTTAGCATTATCACATTCTTCTTAATTAGGATTGACTTTTTAAACCAGTTTTTTTCTGGAGCTCATTATTAAAGTGGTGTTTTTCCACCTATCCAGTACTTCTGTAGACGGTCTTTTCTGTCAGATATCTGTACACTATCATAGGCATAAGAGATATGTATCGATACGGACAAGATTAATGAGCAACCCTTCTTTAAAATAATGCAGACATCATAGAATGTTCTCATTAAGCTGGATTCATGACACAACAGTTTTGTGTCAATAACTGTTTTGTGGTTAGACAGGCCTGGAACTGGGGCCTCATAGCCAGACAGAGTCTCCTTAAAAATGGTGCCTAAATAAAAACATTATCTTGTGAGTACATTAGGGATAAAGAAAACCATTATTTCAATTTCCCCCCTCCTTTCTTTATCATTATCATTTTTTCTTCCTTTCCACTTTCTTCTTTTCTTTCTTTGATGTTAGAATTTCATCCTGATCTCAGTGGTGAAATAGGTTGTGTTTTACAAACCTTTCATCATAATTAATCTAAAACGATCAAATGATACATTACTTTGGTTGCCAAGGTGCCAACTAGAAACAATAGTTATTTTCAAATCACACTTTGACTTCTACATAATGTAAAAAAAAAAATGTGCTTAACAGACATAAAAATTTAAAAGAAGAAGCCGTAATGTTCCTCCCTTCCCCATTCTCTTCTCCCTCCCTCTCTCTACATGAATAAAATAGAATTTGCAACAAAACATACAGATAATGGACTCTTTGAAAACACAACTGCTAATCCACATATTCCAGGAACCAGAAACTAAAACGAAAAACAGAAATTTGTGAATTAGTACAAATATAATATTAAAAATAATACATAATATTAAATATTAATATAAGATTGGCATATAGCAAATGCACATTGTAATTATAGGGGCAAGAAGATACAGAGCAAAAAAGTCACCTTCAGATGTAACCACAAAAATGAAAAGAATTAATTATGGTTTTACAGGACCAGTAAGAATTCATTTTGACCAACTGTGCTATTAATTATTATCACTATTATAACAACTACTATTATCATGATGATTATTATATTACATGTTTTAACAGGTGAACTATCATCATCATCATCATCATCATCATCATCATATAGTTTAACATCTGTTTTACACACTAGCATGTGTTGGGCAATTTCTTGAAATCAACTTCCAAGTTATCCTATCCTTCACCAGCCACCACTTCAAAATATATCTTCAGAATTCTGGTATCATTGCAGAACCTGTTGGGTCTAGTCCAATACTTGTATGACTGAGTGTTTATGTTATTTGTTCTAGACTAAAGTGTTGTACATTCTATCATTCTATATATATATATATATCCTAATACTTTTGTACCTTTGCGGAACCTATCCTGAATGATATTAATGGGAAGTTTACTGTTTTATTTAACATTAATACATTGTACACTTTACTATGCTTCAATTGCTTTCATTTCTCACAACAATAGCCTGGCATCAATTTTTTACTTTTCCAATTGAAACACATGAGCTTCTATAAAAGAAGAATCAATAACATCATTTTAAACTTATTTATTTATCGAAATGGCAACTACCAAGGACGGTCAAAAAAAGTATATTGTAGGTTCGCATTGAGGGGAAGAGAGGGGTATCCTAAAAAGTGAACCAGGAGAGTGGGGTTCACAAAGTAAGAACGTTTACATGAAAAAAACATTTTGCTTACAGTTTTCACAAAGTAATGACAGCGAAAGACAGGTGTGCAGGTGTAATTATTCTTAACTGTTTTTATACATTTATTGTTTGTTTATATGGAATTACTTTTGTTTGTATTTGGTTTGTATCTAATTAGAATTGCTTTTCATTTCTCACAACAATAGCCTGGCATCAATTTTTTACTTTTCCAATTGAAGCACATGAGCTTCTATAAAAGAAGAATCAATGACATCATTTATAAGTTATTTATCAAAATGACAACTACCAAGGATGGTTAAAAAAAGTATAATGTAGGTTTGCATTGGGGATGGGATGGGGGGGGGTGCACTTGCCTGCAAACAGGTGTGAATAAGGGATGTGCTGAAAAATGACCAATTTCATGCAATTTCAAAAGGAGTAGGTGGAATTTTTAAATCCAGTTATTTTCAGACATAAGACATAAAAAACCCAAACCCACCAACAATCACCACCATCAATCACCACTATCATCATCATCATCACATCTTAGTGATTATTTGTAAAGCCATTTTCATTTCACTCTCAAACATTAGTAACAATGTCATTTTCAACCTTAGCCATCAGTAGCTATTTTAAATGACCTAGTAATATATTTCTATTTTTGTCAAATTAATTCTTTCCCTTCCCAGTTACATTTTGTCAAGCCTCTCTATAAATACAGCTCTGACTGTGCATTGTGTCATTAGTGTGACACTTTGGAAACATCACCCTATCTACCCATAACTGTGTTTAATGGTTTGGGGGTCATATCCCACTATTTTTATTGTTGGAATATTTGATTCTTTACAATGTTACTCTTTATTCTTTTAAATATTATTTCTCTTAATAAATAACATCCTGAAGAAAATTTCCTCAGAGCATAAGCCTAAGTTGCCTACAGCAAGTCATGATAATGGCTTAATTTCCATACTACCAACTCTGCAACTCATTTTGACAGCCTTCTCCTCTTTCAAGAAAAATTGCAACCCACAAGAATGTCACTTTTGTCCTTTACAAAAATAGGATACCAGGTAAAGCAAAGTTATTTTCAATCTTAGATGATAAAAAACTGATTGGCAGACCAGTGAATGCACAGAGCCAAAAAAACCATAGAAGTATCTTTTTCTGTAATTATGTAACTCTGTTGTGGATTCTACTCTCTACTTCTCATTTTAAAGAGGCTTCTACAATATTAGTTATCACACAGAATTCCACATTTTCCACAAGAGGGATAACATTCATCCAGGCTGGAAGATGAGATGTGGCAATTAGGACACAACAGAACAAGTATTTCTGTAGATTTAAAGTGTGTTAATAGGATTTGCACCTTATCTTGTCTAACCACACTGGCCAGATATCAATTAAGAATGTACATTTGTTTCAAGATCTCCAGGATCAAATATCCTTTTCCAGAATTAAATCATTTCTAAGCATGAGGTTAAAAAAATGTCTGCTTGGTTCAACTGATAATGCGCAGAAAAAAATCTACAAATGCAGCCTACTTTTCAAAAGGTGTGTTGGAATAAAAAAGATGTTATTCTGAAACTAATAACATTGTATCCTGCTGGATAAGATAAGAAATAATACTTTTTAAAAACTTTGTCTCACTTATTTCCAAAGAACCACTCAACTCTCACAAAAAACAAAGGAACTCTCAATACGCCTGACTAAAAACTAATTGTAGCTTAATTGTAGAATGAATGTCTGTAAAGAATATCAAAAAGGATCATTTTTTCCTGCTTTCTTATTATCTTGGCTAAGTAAAAGATCAATGATTCATCAGATTCCATAATTAAGCTAAAACTACATTCCCAAAAGCACTGCACTTCATTTGTTTATCAGTTTAAGTGTTCTTATACTGATGCTGTCAAAATTTCCAGTTTTGAGAGGAGAGCTTTTCATATATTTTTAAAGTTTTAACGTCATTTTCCCCCAGCAATTGGGGCTCAGAAGGTGCACTTCAGAGGGACTTGGATTTGGCAGTGAGGAATTTCTTGGCTGGATGCCCTTCTTGATGCCAATCAATGGCCTTTTCTTTTCTTTGCAAAGTTCCAAATTCTCCTCACCAGCTTGGGGAATTGAACCTGGAACTCTTGGTTACTATCCAGTTGCTCTAAGCATTAAGCCACCCCTCATATAATCTTCAAAAAGTGCTCTTACAAAGAAATAGATACTACATCAATAAGAACTTAACAANTTGCTTACAGTTTTCACAAAGTAATGACAGCGAAAGACAGATGTGCAGGTGTAATTATTCTTATCTGTTTTTACACATTTATTGTTTGTTTATATGGAATTACTTTTGTTTGTATTTGGTTTGTATCTAATTAGAATTGCTTTTCATTTCTCACAACAATAGCCTGGCATCAATTTTTTACTTTTCCAATTGAAGCACATGAGCTTCTATAAAAGAAGAATCAATGACATCATTTATAAGTTATTTATCAAAATGACAACTACCAAGGATGGTTAAAAAAAGTATAATGTAGGTTTGCATTGGGGATGGGATGGGGGGGGGTGCACTTGCCTGCAAACAGGTGTGAATAAGGGATGTGCTGAAAAATGACCAATTTCATGCAATTTCAAAAGGAGTAGGTGGAATTTTTAAATCCAGTTATTTTCAGACATAAGACATAAAAAACCCAAACCCACCAACAATCACCACCATCAATCACCACTATCATCATCATCATCACATCTTAGTGATTATTTGTAAAGCCATTTTCATTTCACTCTCAAACATTAGTAACAATGTCATTTTCAACCTTAGCCATCAGTAGCTATTTTAAATGACCTAGTAATATATTTCTATTTTTGTCAAATTAATTCTTTCCCTTCCCAGTTACATTTTGTCAAGCCTCTCTATAAATACAGCTCTGACTGTGCATTGTGTCATTAGTGTGACACTTTGGAAACATCACCCTATCTACCCATAACTGTGTTTAATGGTTTGGGGGTCATATCCCACTATTTTTATTGTTGGAATATTTGATTCTTTACAATGTTACTCTTTATTCTTTTAAATATTATTTCTCTTAATAAATAACATCCTGAAGAAAATTTCCTCAGAGCATAAGCCTAAGTTGCCTACAGCAAGTCATGATAATGGCTTAATTTCCATACTACCAACTCTGCAACTCATTTTGACAGCCTTCTCCTTTTTCAAGAAAAATTGCAACCCACAAGAATGTCACTTTTGTCCTTTACAAAAATAGGATACCAGGTAAAGCAAAGTTATTTTCAATCTTAGATGATAAAAAACTGATTGGCAGACCAGTGAATGCACAGAGCCAAAAAAACCATAGAAGTATCTTTTTCTGTAATTATGTAACTCTGTTGTGGATTCTACTCTCTACTTCTCATTTTAAAGAGGCTTCTACAATATTAGTTATCACACAGAATTCCACATTTTCCACAAGAGGGATAACATTCATCCAGGCTGGAAGATGAGATGTGCCAATTAGGACACAACAGAACAAGTATTTCTGTAGATTTAAAGTGTGTTAATAGGATTTGCACCTTATCTTGTCTAACCACACTGGCCAGATATCAATTAAGAATGTACATTTGTTTCAAGATCTCCAGGATCAAATATCCTTTTCCAGAATTAAATCATTTCTAAGCATGAGGTTAAAAAAATGTCTGCTTGGTTCAACTGATAATGCGCAGAAAAAAATCTACAAATGCAGCCTACTTTTCAAAAGGTGTGTTGGAATAAAAAAGATGTTATTCTGAAACTAATAACATTGTATCCTGCTGGATAAGATAAGAAATAATACTTTTTAAAAACTTTGTCTCACTTATTTCCAAAGAACCACTCAACTCTCACAAAAAACAAAGGAACTCTCAATACGCCTGACTAAAAACTAATTGTAGCTTAATTGTAGAATGAATGTCTGTAAAGAATATCAAAAAGGATCATTTTTTCCTGCTTTCTTATTATCTTGGCTAAGTAAAAGATCAATGATTCATCAGATTCCATAATTAAGCTAAAACTACATTCCCAAAAGCACTGCACTTCATTTGTTTATCAGTTTAAGTGTTCTTATACTGATGCTGTCAAAATTTCCAGTTTTGAGAGGAGAGCTTTTCATATATTTTTAAAGTTTTAACGTCATTTTCCCCCAGCAATTGGGGCTCAGAAGGTGCACTTCAGAGGGACTTGGATTTGGCAGTGAGGAATTTCTTGGCTGGATGCCCTTCTTGATGCCAATCAATGGCCTTTTCTTTTCTTTGCAAAGTTCCAAATTCTCCTCAACAGCTTGGGGAATTGAACCTGGAACTCTTGGTTACTATCCAGTTGCTCTAATCATTAAGCCACCCCTCATATAATCTTCAAAAAGTGCTCTTACAAAGAAATAGATACTACATCAATAAGAACTTAACAAAAAACGTTGTATGTGTATTCAAGTTTTCAACTGTATCAATCATAATGTGTGCAAAAATTTCAAAGGATATTTCAAAGTTATGAAAAACAGGACAAGAAATAAAGGGAAAATGTTAAGACTACCCTGTCTGAAACTGGAGTCTACGAAGAAAAGTTTTAGATTTCTTGGGGCAAAATTATATAATGAACTGCCAATTGAAGTTCGAAGTGCGAATTTATAGTTTTATTGGACAAAGTTTTTAAAGTTTCTATCTAAATAAAGAAAAACTA
>RDPX01000643.1:82464-93373 GCA_003991215.1 Morbakka virulenta
ATTAGAGAGAGCAGGAATGAAAAGAAAGTTGATGAAGGTAATTAGAAAAAGACAACTGCAGTTTCTGGGTCATGCAATGAGATGAAATGGAAAACTTGGTGCTAACAGGGAAGATTGAAGGAAAGAAAAGTAGAGGAAAACAGAGACTGAAATTCATTACCAGCTTGAACAAGGATCTCCAATTCAAGAGGAGTGACTGTGAAATGTTAGCACTGTCAAAAGAGAGAAATTGATGGAAGACCATGATCTCCAACGTCTTGAAAGGATAAGGAATTTAGAAGAAGAAGAAGAAGAAGAATCTAAATGAAGAATGATTTTATATTATTGTATATATCTAATTTTAGCTTCTAGATACAAATTAAACTGACAACAGTCCAAACTCTCAGGCGGGTTTAGCATATCACATACAATCTTCCAAGTTTAAACTTCAGTGCATCGATCGAGGTTTTAATTTTTTTCAGATTTCGAATCTGTGAGTAAATCAGATTTCAAAAATGCTTTTTGTTATTTTCCTTTTAAGCTTAAAACAGGACCCATTTGACAACAGAAGTTTTTGCAAATATGTATTTATTTCTAAAATTATTGAATTGGTTATCTTGTATAAATTTCGTAAATAATAATAATACTTTAGTAAATTAATAATAATAATAATTTATAACTCTTTTTTTACTTAGACAATATTTCGGATCTTTTTACGTAAAAATGCTTTGCATATTTTGGAGGTATTTCTTGAATATTTTTTACCTATAAATATAATTGAGAAATCATATATTATGGCATACTTCATTATTTTATCAAGGAGCACACCTTCTCTAAATCAATGTAAATAAAGTGTATATAGGATAAAAATACAAGAAAGCTAATTGGTGAAATTCTATCGCATTTTAATATTTTGTCGTTTTTTTATGTCACATGTGTCACATTCTATCACATTGTGCTATATTTTGTTATATTTTCCCTTGCACTGGTACAGCACATTTTAGACCCCCTGGATGGAGGGGGGGGGAGATTCCACACGTGAGACATATAAACTTTGTAAATAAATAAGACTACTCCATTTATACATGTTTTCAAAGAAGAAAGAAACCAATATATGTTATCTTACCTGCCATAAAAAAATGTATCTTTTTTTTCTTATTTGATATGTCAGATTAATAAATATAGACTATTTGAAGTGTACAAATAAACAATGATGCATTCACTTGCAAGATAAAAATAAACATTGTATAAAAATGTAACAATATCTCACACCAAGTTTTCTTTGAATAAACACAAAACAAATGAATTTCTAATTAGCAAATGCTACACATCAGGTCATCATCACATCTCATGACATCATTTCTCAACCCATTGTAAAGATGTGTCCAGAAAAAGAAGTCCTAATACGCAGTTGAGTATTATGATACTTTGAATTGGCTCTCTTGATGCACATTTTACACTCTTTGTGTAACCTCACCATTGGAGGTTATTCCTTGTCTTACTGACTTTTGCTCTAGCTCTATTCACGGTGACACATTTTGTTTTTTGTGAGGAAGAATCAACTTGGCAGAACATAGTAGAGAAAAGTATCATATAGTATAGGATAATATATAGTACAGTATAGTATGGTATAGTATAGTAGAGTATAATATAGTAGAACATAGTATAGTATAGCATACAACAGTACAATATAGTATAGTGTAGTATATCGTATAGTATAATATATCACATAGTTTTGTATGGAATACTATTTAAAAGAGTACAGTTCTGTGGATGGATAACTAACATCTCTTTGATTGTATGGTTTATAACCAAGAAAATAAAATAGTTAAAAAATTGTTAAGTCAGGGTGAAAGAGTGAAGGAAATGAAAAGAATCACCATCAACCATCATTGTTATTGTAATTAATAGAATTAATAATTAACATTGTAATAAGCAAGCAATTACTCAATCTTTCTATTGATATCTCATGGGATAATAACTTTTGGTTCATAATGATGTTAAATTACAAGACCATTAGCACTCTTACTGAAAATAGTTGGCATTCTTTTGTTTTATTAGCAATTAGTTGAAATGTTTTTCAGTAATAAGTTAAAATTCTTGGGTAAACAACATGATCTGTAAACTTACTCTGCTTTTTTTGCCTAATTTTTTTATTTACAGTTAATTTTAAATAGGGGTTAACTTTTCTAATCTGTCTTCTTTTACAGTCATTCAATTTTATTGGTTTCTAGCAAGAGGAAGAAAGAGAGAGAGCAAAAGAGAGGGAGAAAGAAAGTAAGTGAGAAAGAAAGAGAGAAAAAAAAGAGAGAAAAAAAAGAGAGAAAAAGTAAGAGTGGCAGAAAGAAAGTAAGTGAGAAAGAAAGCTTGAGAAATAAGAGAGCAAAAAAAAGAAAGAGAGAAAGAAAGTGAGAGAAAGAGAGAAAAGGAGAAAAATAAAGAGAGGGAGGAAGAAAGTAAGAGAAAGAGAAAAAGAGAAAAAGAGAAAAATAAAGAGAGGGAGAAAGAAAGCGAGAGAAAGTAAGAGAAAGCGAGAAAAAGAGGAAAATAAATAGAGGGAGAAAGAAAGAGAGAGGAAGAAAGTAAGAGAAAGTGAGAAAAAGAGAAAAATGAGGAGAGGGAGAAAGAGAGAGAAAAAGAAAGAGAGGGAGGAAGAAAGTAAGAGTGAGAGAAAGAAATGAGAGAAAGTAAGAGAAAGTGAGAAAAGGAGAAAAATAAAGAGAGGGAGGAAGAAAGTAAGAGAAAGAGAAAAAGAGAAAAATAAATAGAGGGAGAAAGAAAGAGAGAGAAAGAAAGTAAGAGAAAGAGAAAAAGAGAAAAATAAAGAGAGGGAGAAAGAAAGAGAGAGAGGAAGAAAGTAAGAGAAAGTGAGAAAAAGAGAAAAATGAGGAGAGGGAGAAAGAGAGAGAAAAAGAAAGAGAGGGAGGAAGAAAGTAAGAGTGAGAGAAAGAAAACGAGAGAAAGTAAGAGAAAGTGAGAAAAGGAGAAAAATAAAGAGAGAAAGTAAGAAAGAAAGAAAAAGAAAGAAAGTGACAGACAGACAGAGAGAAAGAGAGGGAGTGTAAAGGAGAGCAACCCCTGTTTATCAAACTATTGTGATTCTACTTATTAATGAAGATGTTTTGATGACAAACAGTGCAATTCTTTCATTTGTTGTTGTGTTTCTATAAAATAAAAAAAAAGCCATTGCTTATTTTTCTCTTCTTCGAAATGGCTGATTTCTATTGTAAAGAAAGAATGTAGATGGGTGGATTTGAAAATCAATCATGTGTATGAGGATGGTTTTGTTTAAGATTGTTTAAAGGATTAAAGAGATTTTATGATTAAAGAAATGAACCAAAGGATCAAAAGACCAACGGTTTTTTTTGTGGTTTTTTTTTGAAAATCAGGTGATAACTCACCTGATGAAGTAAAAAAATGTTTTTGTGCATTTCTTCTGCCTTGAATGATTGGAGATGGATTTTTTGAACTCAAAAAATTTTTGAAATTTCTTTACTTTTATAAGACTGAATGGAAATCATTGACATACAAGGTTTTAGCATGTGATCAGTAAGCTATTCTTTCAGCTACGTTTTGCAAGATCATTCTTCCATCATCAGGAAGATACAGGAGCTTAATCTTGTCATGTATTGGAAAGATTTTGACCTACGTTTTGAAAGATACTTCATCGATCATCAGGCAGATACAGGAGCTTTATTGCATCATGCATCAAAAGAATTTTTAAGCTACGTTTCAAAAACATTTCTTCCATCATCAGCTCTGAGGAGCATCTTTCAAAACATAGCTCAAGATCCTAAGAAATCTTGATAATTTTGGTGGTGAATGGACACACAACAGGATATAAAGAATTTTCTTTAATTACTTCAAGAATCAAGCTGTTTTTTTCAAACAATTCTCACTGGGAGAAGGTAAACAAGCTCAACCCACAGATTATTATCTCTTCCACAACACGAAATGGTTGAAAATTACTAGAATCATCCAATGATCACAATGATCTTCGACTTTGAGGGCAAAGAGCAAAATTTTTGTGCTTTTTTAAGGAAATAAATAAATAAAAACGAAAAGAAAACATACTGAAAATGTATCAAAAAAGAGTTCCATTATTTCATCTATTTTGGTGCTATACTAGTATCACAACCCCCCCCCCCCCACACACACACATCCCACACTCCTCAGAAATAGTTGGTAACCTCTTCATATTCAAAAATATCTTTAGAATCCCTACTAAGTGAACTGCAATACTACTGTACAATTAGCAGTAAACCGTCAAAGTTTACTGTTAATGGTACGGTAATCTTAAAGCAGGGGGTTATCTACTGTTTAAGGGGTGGGGTCAATACCAGAATAGTCCATCCCCCAATTTTGGGGTTAATTTTTTTCAAGGTATTTCTACTTATTAGCACTGTTTTGGGGGTGGGGTCATTACCAGAATACCCACCTCATTTTTTTGGTTGATTTTCTTTTTTTTAAAGCTATTTCTAATTACTAGCACCAACTTGATCACCATTTTTAGCTTCATAAAAACTTTCTCTTTCTGATCTCAGTCTTAATCTTGCAACATTGCTTGTTACATAATAAGATTAAGTGGACAGATATCAAATAAAATTGTGCAAGACAAAACCTCGCATGATCAGTGGGTAATTTGATATCTGATGCTGATCGTGGTTTCGTTTTTAAAGTTGACTAATGTAACTCAGCCCACAAACAGTTGATCAATTACAAGTGTACATTGATATGAAAAGTCACTTCTGATCATTTTGCCACATTTTAAATGAGAAACAGAGATTTTTTAAAATATTCTTAACTTGATCGAATCAGTGGAAGCCACAGATATAGCTTAATTATGTCATGAGTCAAAATCTTTTTATTTTTAAGCGACGTTTCGAGGGATACTCCTCCCTTCTTCAGAGCATCCTTTTCTGTACTTGTTTTTGTATTGCAGGGCAATGTTTAGAATATTTTTTAAATACTTCACTCCATGTAACCAGCTAAAATTTTAATGCTATATCATGTTAGGAGTCATCAGGTTTTAATTGCGCTACGTTTCACATGTTACCCTGGCCATCATCAGGCCTGAATATGGGAGAATATCTCCCGAAACGTCGCTTAGTAAAAAACTGATAACATGATATAGTATTTACATCAAAAACAGGAATTAAATCTAAAAAGTGTACATATGAATAAGAACTTTGGATCCAATATCCAAGTTAAGATAAATTACGACTATTTCTTGATAGCGGATATTTCCTTTCGTGATGGCAACCAGATGTTAACAAGTGATCGTTAATATCCCTCTTTCCCCATTTTAACTAATTACTAACCAGAAAGTGTCATTTTAAGGTACAATTTTCGTGAATCAAATGATAGGGGGTTTTTTTTAAAAAGGTAATGGAATTTCTGATGTGTCTTCATATCATTAATATCCGGAAGCCAAATGAAAATGAAAATAAAGATCGATCGGCTGTTGAAACATCAGTGTTCTATTTTCTTGAAACAACGACTTAAATCAACTTAATTTGTTTTCAAACATAGAATAAAGCTGGCAGAATTTGACATACAAAAAAAGCAAAGATTTTAACTGCGATCGCTCTGCACAAAAAGTGAAGTTGAGCAATTCTAAACTTTTAACTTTTAACAAAACAACAAATAGAGAAGGTCCAACTTAATCCTCTCCAAGCAAACCTTAAATTCTAAATCTGTCTGGCCTGCCTCAGGGTAAATCAGATAAAATGGTACTACCTGCCTTTTCTTGGAAAGATTGACTGTAATCCTTCAACTTTGTACACAAGATCGGAAGTATTTGGTTCACATAATAAAGTGGAATCAAGGGAGAAAGACCTCATTTTTATTACTAAAAATAACGTACTTATTAAGACCTTAGCTCAATAAATCAGGTATCTTTTGGATCCCCAATAACTAAGCTTTCATTTGCTGTATATTTCATTGCTGTACGATTACCGTACGATTCACAGTACTCCATTAAACTGAACGCAATTTTACGATTGCAAAATACAGACGATGGTCAAAAAAATGGGGAGTTAACATCGGCCAGCAATTAGATAACGTTCAATTCTTAGGGATTCTAAAGGTACGTGATCTGTTTGGGTATGGTCCTAGTAAATACGGTATTTTCTGGTAATAAACACGGGTTTCTTCTCCGTTGATTGTACCCATGATTCCTGGATTATAACTTTGTTTAAAACTGTCAAGTTACTTGATCGCAACCAAGTAACTTCAAGGTAATATCTTCATCGATGCTCAATTCTATTTAATCTTTAAAAAAATAAAAGAAAAAAGAAAATCAGATGAAATTAGACTTACCGGGATTCCTCCCCACCAATATGGCTTCGCATTGACAGCTTCGATGTTAACAGGACTTGATGAATAATACTTGGCATATAATTCTCCACGCACTTTCCCCGAATGAACGAAGGCACAAATCATACTAGAAAGGCCAAGTAATACTTCAAACACCCCCAAAATAGCGGCTGCCACAGCAAAACGAACGGCTATTTTAGCCATCTTTAGACTTAGAATACAAATCGAATTGTAATACTCTCTGAAATATCAACCGATCACAAAATAAACCACCTCGATCGCTCTCGATCACAATTTCTAAAAAGGTAAGATCAGATCAACAGTTTGGAATTTCGTCATGACATACCGAATTATTTACACCTGATAAGTACAGTGGTAAAGTCACAAGAAATGACCAAGCTTGATTTTGTATGGTTAGTTTTAATTATACATGATTTTGATTGGTTGAACTGTAATTCAAACTTCGGCATTTATTGTATTGTAAAGAAGACAATGGTATGGAATGTTAGTCACTGTCACAAACAACTTGACGTTTGCCTCTTTTGGATATATAGCAGAAAAATTATAAATATATAATTAGAATATTAACAATGCAATACCTTTTATATATTATCACAAATCCTTATTTATTTCAATATTCATCTTAAAATAGCATTGTCTGTTCAAAGCGTGAAGTTAGGGGTGAAGGGTTGGTGTTAAGGGGAGGGATGGTGCCAGGGTACCATATACTATAAGTATAATATAATATAATATTATATATTATAATATAATATAGTATAATATAATATAATGTAATATGAATATAATATGAATATAATATAATATAATATAATATAATATAACATAATATGATATGATATGATATAATATAATATAATATAATGTAATATAATATAATATAATAAAATATAATATAATATAATATAATACAATATAATATAATATAATATTAATATAATACAATATAATATAATATAATAAAATATAATATAATATAACACAATATAATAGAATAGAATATAATATAACATAATATAATATAATATAATGTAATATAATATAATATAATAAAATATAATATAATATAACATAATATAATATAATATAATATAATGTAATATAATATAATATAATAAAATATAATATAATATAATATAATATAATATAATATAATAAATATAATATAATATAATATAAGTTAATATAATGTAATATAATATAATATAATATAATAAATATAATATAATATAATAAAATATAATATAATATAATAAAACATAATATAATACAACATTATAAAATATAATATAATATAACACAATATAATATAATAGAATATAATATAATATAAGTTACATACACAAGTTGCTTGGAGGCAAAAACCCACTGAACACACATGAATTCAGTAGACACCCTCTAAAATACAATTTATTATGTAAAATACATATAAAGTGCCTAATTGTTATTAAAGTGTAGTTTATCTATTATATACATATATATAATTTATATAATTGTTATTTATAATAAAGAAACAAATTTGGCACAGTATTTCCAGATTTTGTGATATTGATAGACGATTAGAAAATCATTTTAGTTTTGAAAAAGGATTACATTTCAGAGTAAAACCATGATAATGATTGATCCACAATCAATCACTGGAAATCAAAATAAAAATAATTACCAGAGATCAATTTGTTTGAGATGGTACATGGTGGAGGAGATCGAATTGCAAGGGGGAGGAAATCAATAAAATTAGAAAGACTTCAAAAATTCAAAGAAAGAAAATCAAGTAAGAAAAGTAATCCTCTGTTTTCAAGTGGCTTCAGAACTGGGGTGTTAGACACCCCAAAATTAATCAAATACAATTTCAATAAAATTAAAATTTTACAGCACTGAAGGAAAGTGATCAATTTGTGAACATAAAAAAAAGAAGACAATATACCAGCTAAAAATATTGATTATATTTAATTAGGTGAGGTTCTGATTTGGCAAACATATTAATATTGGTATGATCTACACTTTTTTACACTGAAATATTTGTCTTGCATCTAATTAAGTTAGCCTAGCTCTACCAAAATCAGCATTTTTAGAAATATACAAAGTTGTGTAATAGGAAAACAGTGATTGTAAGAGAGAGGGTGGAGGAAAAAAGATAGAGATAAAGTGGAAGGGGTGAGGGAATTGTGAGCAATATCTGATGCAAGAAATTACCATCAGAAAGGAGAAGAAAAGTGTATGAAACAGCATATTGAAAATATTTAAAATAAATAATGGAATAAAGGATTGAAATAAATAATAATGTAGAATCATTAAAAAATGTTAATCTGTAAATAAATAGTATAGAAAATAATGTAAATAATAAATATATTAATGAGAGTAACTAAAATATATAGTATTGACAACAACTAAAATAAACAATGGAATAAAGGATTGAGATAAATAATAATGAAAATAAATAGAATATATAACAATGTAAACAACTGAAAGAAATAATAATGTCAATAACTAAAATATATAGTATTGAAAATATTTAAAATAAATAATGGAATAAAGGATTGAAATAAATAATAATGTAGAATCATTAAAAAATGTAAATCTGTAAATAAATAGAATAGAAAATAATGTAAATAATAAATATAGTAATGAGAGTAACTAAAATATATAGTATTGACAACAACTAAAATAAACAATGGAATAAAGGATTGAAATAAATAATAATGAAAATAAATAGAATATATAACAATGTAAACAACTGAAAGAAATAATAATGTCAATAACTAAAATATATAGTATTGAAAATATTTAAAATAAATAATGGAATAAAGGATTGAAATATATAATAATGTAGAAAAATAAAAAAATGTAAATATGTAAACAACTAGAATAGAAAACAATGTAAATAATAGATATATTAATGTCAATAACTAAAATATATTGGATTGAAAATAATCAAAATAAATAATAAAATAGATAATAGCATCAAAATCAAAATAAACAATAGGATAAATAACTGTAAACAATGGTGGTAACAAGAAAGAGGAAAGAAAGATGGGGATAGTAGAGTTGAAAATTGGAGTGACGAGGATGAAAACAAATTGGAAATAATTTCACTGGAGGTACAGAATAAATCAGACTGCCAGAAGAGAGAATGAAAGAAGCTTAACTGAGCTTTTATGATTTATGTGATAAAAGATTCTCAGCTGGAGTAAAAGAAAATGTAAAGAATGCAGCAGTGAGAGTACCAGAGGTTATTTAATAGTTAACACCCTGAGTAAACAGAGGGGCTATTTTTGGCCTTTCACAGATGTCCTCTTGTGTAAGTCAAAAACAGAGTGGACCACAAGGCCGGATCAGTTCCAAGTAGAGGTGGGTTCCAGATATATTTTCAAAGTTATATCCAGATAGTGGGAGAGGCTTCCCGAGTGAAAGAATAGAGTTTCCTAAGGAAAAAAAACTTTCCTTCGGAGGGACTAGACGAACTCCCGGAAGCCCTGGACACCCCAGATCTCGCTCTAGACTGGACAAGTAACGATGAATAGAAAGCATGGAATATGCCATTAAAAGATGTCAAGATATCTGAAACGCTCCCTGAAGCCTCTCCACTGAAGGCCACTTCCTTTTGGTGGAGTGAAAAGCAGTGCCCAAGTATGCCAAGACCCCCGCATACCAAGACCACCGATCTTGCAGAGAAGGACCTCATTCTTGACAGTTGATGAAGTGGGGTCAAGGATCTGACACATGATCTTAACCCAAAAGCCAAGAAGAGCTTAATATACTTCACTACAGAAGACCACATTGTGTCAAAGGGTGGTCAGCTTTATTCTTTAAGAATCTAAATTCATGACATAAAACCATTTTGCAAATCATATGAGATCAAGTTACAAAAATACACATCTTTTGTACATTTGAAGCTGCAGCAGTAGTAAATGACTATTAATTTCTGTATTTGTATAGAGTTACTCAGTTTCGGTGAAAATCTTGCATAATAATTTTTATTTGACAGATCTGTGGTTGCCTGTAGTAATTGTCAATTGATATTTATTGATCTGTGTGTTGTAAGAAGGGGATGTCTCAAAATAAATAGAGCAATCTTTGACGTCATTCTAAATCAAGGGAATCCTCTTGGTTTATCAACATATAATCTTTCTGTTTCTCTGTCTGTCTGTCTGTCTCTCTCTCTCTCTCTCTCTCTCTATATATATATATATATATATATATATATATATATCCACCTGTCTATCTATACATCCGTCCATCTATCTATCTATCCATCTGTCTATCTATCTATCTATCGATCTATCTATTTATTTATCCATCCATCTATCTATCTATCCATCTATCCATCTATCTATCTATCGATCTATCTATCTATCTATCTATCTATCTATCTATCTATCTATCTATCTATCTATCTATCTATCTATCTATCTATCTATCTATCTATCTATCTATCTATCTATCTATCTATCTATCTATCTATCTATCTATCTATCTATCCATCTATCTATCTATCTACCTATCTATCTATCTATCTATCTATCTATCTATCTATCTATGTATCTATCTATCCATCTATCTATCCATCTATCTATCTATCTATCTATCTATCTAT
>RDPX01000643.1:102439-117773 GCA_003991215.1 Morbakka virulenta
TCTCTCACTTTCTCTCTCTCTCTTACTCTCTTTCTCATTATTTCTTGATTCTTGGTGTCACCTTTTTCACCAGAACTGACGAATCGTCTATTTCTATTACTACCACTACTACTATTAGCACTACTATATTGCTATTATTATTATTATTATTACTACTACTCCTATTACTATTACTTCTATTACTACTACTTTTCTTACTACTAGCATTACGTCTACCATTATTACTATGATTGCTACTCCTCTTATTCCTAATAAGTTTTTCCAAACCCGTAGCAGTGCAGATAAATAGAAATCAATTTGAAGAATGCCTTATTAAAAAGGCGTGTTTACTATTGAAGATGCCAGCAATTCTTCTGTGTAGTTATTTTTGTTCGCAATTTCAAGTCAAATAAAGCCGTGCAATGATCACGAAATGATCTCTTTCTAATCAAGATTGAAGATAAAACCAGTAATTAAAATACTTTGCAAAGAAAAAGAAAAACAAAAAAGAAAAAGGAAATGCCTGGCAGACTAATATCACTTGGCTGCCATTAATGCATTATTAAATCAATTAGCTTTTGACGATCAATATATGAAACCTATTTATTAATTATTATTATCTTATTGGAAACAAGCAAGCAATTGATCCGAGACATCCACTTAAGAACCATCGCAAAAAATAAAGGAATAAAATCACGGAAGAGCTCATTATGTTAAATAAAACTAGAAATTGCAAATCTCTCAAAATATAGAGTGCAAAAATGGAAAGTGGGTATCTGTAGATCGACTAATAGTGATCTCCCTGACCCCAGTGAAGACCTGATATGTGGAGACTCCCTTAACAAAAGGAAATGGGGTCACCTTGAACAGAACCAGAACCAAAGTTGATAGGACAGGGTTCGCTCTCCATGGACTGATTTATACAACTGGTACTCAATGCCCTTACTGTGAAGTAATAAAAATATAAACGTCATTTCATGCAGTTGCCCAGTGGGCCCACTTAGTCCAACATTGACTTAGAGAGAGCAAGAGATGCTGCACTTCTCTGGGTAGAGGTGTGATAAGATATGACGATGCAAAGATATGGTCTCCAAATGATACCATCGCATATTTTTCTACTGGTTACAAAAGATGCTTCTTCAATCTGATTAAAAGGCTTTACTTGGTTCATCAGTGTATTTGTGTTGAGAAAAATCTCTGAATAAGAAAACAATTAATATATAAACTGTATAAGCAAGTGTTGACCTCTTTTCGTTTCTTTCTAATGCTCTTCAAAAACTCTGGCGATTTTGGATTTCTACAGCTCGCTAAAAACCATCTACAAAACAGAAAGACAACAAATAGAAAAAAAAGAGACAGAAACAGACTGAGAAGAAGACAAAAACAATATAAATAGTAATAGATATTATTGTAGAACATTTATCTTGTCGTGATTCGCGTTTTGGCCTTGTTACCACCTCCCACCATTGTATCCATTTCGATTCCCTTCTCTACTTTCTCTTTACATTTTGTTTTCTGTAATTTCTTTTTTTTTCTTTTCTTATTCTTTCTTATTCTTCTTTGTTAACATTTCCTTTTTTTTCTGGTCACACCCCAGTGTTTTGTCTACTTTCCTTCTTTGCTTTATTCTTTTGCTCTTCATCCATTTCTCTTTCTCTCCATCACATCTTTCTCCCACGGTTTCTCTCTCTCTCTCTGATTTCCTGTAACACCTTGACCCTTCCTTACTTTCCTTTTTCCTTCTTTTTTCCATTTTTCTCGTTTCTTCGTTTTCGTTTTGCCATTTTTATTGCCTATTCTCATTCTTATTTCTTTTTTTCCATTCTTCCTTGCTCTGTCTTTTTCTTCGCCTTCCCCTTTCTGTATTCTGTTTTCTCGTCTCCTTTTTTATTTGCAACCTGTTGACTTTCTTTCTTTATTTTGTTAAGATTTTATCTGCATATAAGAAATTGATGCTAACCACTGCTTTGCTCCTGGATGGAAAAGAAAGTGATGTGAAGGACAAGATTGATCAAGTGTTGGAATTTGAAAAGAAAATAGCAGAAATCTTTGAGAAACAAGAAGAACTTCGAAAGACACGTAAAATCTATCACCTACTGACAGTCGAAGAATTACAAGCTCTCTGCCCAGCAGTAGGTTCTGTTTCAAATTCTCTTATTTTATGTTTCTCTTTAGTTTCTACTCCGACTGTATAATATTATATATAATTGCTTATTCTATCGTATAAAATTATATTTCATTTCATATGATCCTTACTATATGCTATTACATTGTATTTCATCATTAAACAAAATATTATATTACGTTTTATTATATAATGTAATATAATATAATATAATATGATATAATAAAATATAATTTAATATAATATAATAAAATTTAAGAGATGATATTATATAATAATGCTATATATATATTTGTATGATTTAGATGGATGCTTTTTTATGATGTCTATTAAGAAATTGAAATATGAAATATAATTGTTTTAGATACCATGGCTTGATTACCTTAACAGTATGTTCAGTTCAAAAGTCCCATTCAATGAAAATTTGGTTGTTTATACTCCATCATATTTAAAGAAGATGAGTGATTTGGTCATTCGAACTGAAAGAAGGTAAGTCAGTCTCTTTCTCCCTCTGTCTCTTTTTCTATATCTCCCTCTGCATAACTTTCTCTGCCTGTCCATCTGTGTCCGATTTTCTGTCTCTCTCCCTGTTGTTCTCTATCTCTCTCTCATGTTCCCTTCAATATTCCGTTCTCCGATTTGATTTTCCTCCGCTTCTTTCCTTTGCTTTTGTGCAAAATGTCTTTGTTCTTATCTCTTTATTGGCATTATATTATATTATATTATATTATATTATATTATATTATATTATATTATATTATATTATATTATATTATATTATATTATATTATATTATATTATATTATATTATATTATATTATATTATATTATATTATATTATATTATATTATATTATATTATATTATATTATATTATATTATATTATATTATATTTTATTATATTATATTATATTATATTATATTATATTATATTATATTATATTATATTATATTATATTATATTATATTATATTATATTATATTATATTATATTATATTATATTATATTATATTATATTATATTATATTATATTATATTATATTATATTATATTATATTATATTATATTATATTATATTATATTATATTATATTATATTATATTATATTATATTATATTATATTATATTATATTATATTATATTATATTATATTATATTATATTATATTATATTATATTATATTATATTATATTATATTATATTATATTATATTATATTATATTATATTATATTATATTATATTATATTATATTATATTATATTATATTATATTATATTATATTATATTATATTATATTATATTATATTATATTATATTATATTATATTATATTATATTATATTATATTATATTATATTATATTATATTATATTATATTATATTATATTATATTATATTATATTATATTATATTATATTATATTATATTATATTATATTATATTATATTATATTATATTATATTATATTATATTATATTATATTATATTATATTATATTATATTATATTATATTATATTATATTATATTATATTATATTATATTATATTATATTATATTATATTATATTATATTATATTATATTATATTATATTATATTATATTATATTATATTATATTATATTATATTATATTATATTATATTATATTATATTATATTATATTATATTATATTATATTATATTATATTATATTATATTATATTATATTATATTATATTATATTATATTATATTATATTATATTATATTATATTATATTATATTATATTATATTATATTATATTATATTATATTATATTATATTATATTATATTATATTATATTATATTATATTATATTATATTATATTATATTATATTATATTATATTATATTATATTATATTATATTATATTATATTATATTATATTATATTATATTATATTATATTATATTATATTATATTATATTATATTATATTATATTATATTATATTATATTATATTATATTATATTATATTATATTATATTATATTATATTATATTATATTATATTATATTATATTATATTATATTATATTATATTATATTATATTATATTATATTATATTATATTATATTATATTATATTATATTATATTATATTATATTATATTATATTATATTATATTATATTATATTATATTATATTATATTATATTATATTATATTATATTATATTATATTATATTATATTATATTATATTATATTATATTATATTATATTATATTATATTATATTATATTATATTATATTATATTATATTATATTATATTATATTATATTATATTATATTATATTATATTATATTATATTATATTATATTATATTATATTATATTATATTATATTATATTATATTATATTATATTATATTATATTATATTATATTATATTATATTATATTATATTATATTATATTATATTATATTATATTATATTATATTATATTATATTATATTATATTATATTATATTATATTATATTATATTATATTATATTATATTATATTATATTATATTATATTATATTATATTATATTATATTATATTATATTATATTATATTATATTATATTATATTATATTATATTATATTATATTATATTATATTATATTATATTATATTATATTATATTATATTATATTATATTATATTATATTATATTATATTATATTATATTATATTATATTATATTATATTATATTATATTATATTATATTATATTATATTATATTATATTATATTATATTATATTATATTATATTATATTATATTATATTATATTATATTATATTATATTATATTATATTATATTATATTATATTATATTATATTATATTATATTATATTATATTATATTATATTATATTATATTATATTATATTATATTATATTATATTATATTATATTATATTATATTATATTATATTATATTATATTATATTATATTATATTATATTATATTATATTATATTATATTATATTATATTATATTATATTATATTATATTATATTATATTATATTATATTATATTATATTATATTATATTATATTATATTATATTATATTATATTATATTATATTATATTATATTATATTATATTATATTATATTATATNTATACTTTATTAACTTGTGGCACTTGTGCCTGGCATTTGTACTCGGTATTGGACAGGTATTGAACCGGCATTGGACCGGCATTGGACCGGCATTGGACCGGCATTGGACCGGCCTTGGACCGGCATTGGACCGGCATTCAAATTCGTATACGATCTGACCTAAATTTGTAAGAGGAAAATTTAATTTTGCATAAAAAGAAATAAGTTTCGAACAAAATGACGTTGCAATGACATAAATCATATTTGGGGCCCTATTACCTTAATTATTTTCTACTAAATTATAATAGATTATATTAAATTATAATAAATTAAACTAAGTTGTAATATATTAGAGTAAATTAAAATATTTAGTAAATGTTTATATATTATTGTAAAAGTATAGTATTTTTTTATTATTTGACAAATTGTTTTTCTCGCTTGTCTCTTTAGGCTATGGCCATCACCAATAAAATTGGGTATCCTGAATGGATTCTTAATGTCACAAAATTAGATGAATTTTATCAAAATGTAAGAATTAAGTCTGACTTTGTACATACTAATGAAAAGAGTATTTCTTTTTTAGTTTCACATAATGTATTTCACTATTCTGTACTATACTATACTACACTATACTATACCATACTATACTATACTATACTGTACTATACTTTACTATACTATATTATCTACTATACTATACTGATACTATACTATACTGTACTATACTATACTAAACTATACTATACTATCTACTTTACTATACTATACTATACTGTACTATACTATACTATACTATACTATACTATACGACACTACACTACACTATACTTTACTATACTATACTATACTATACTATACTTTGCTATACTATACTATACTGTCTTATAACATACTATCTTGTATTATATTCTACTATACTATACTATACTATACTATATTGTACTATACTATACTGTACTATAGCTTATTCTACTACACTATACTAAGTAAAGTGTGCTATAGTATACTGTGTCATGCTATTATACCATATTTTACCATTCTATATTGTACTATACTATACTATACGCCATTATACTATGCTTTGTTTTATCATATTCTATACCTTACTACATTACACTAAACTGTCAGAGAATATATTATATTGCAATTGTTGGATAAGACCAGGAATTAGTGGTACAAAACTGGAGTATAGCAAATAAAATTGCTATCATTTTTGGTCGTACGTTACTAGCCCTTCATACTTATTTTCCTCTTAAATGAAAGCGTTTCCTGCCTTTTCTTTAAGGATAGAGACAATCTAAAATCTTCCCATACAAAACTGAAGTTAAACATTAACATTTACGATGATACCATCTTTAAGAGATAGGCCAGAGTCCATCAAGGTTCAACGCTGAGTCTTCTACTGTTTATATTAGTGATAAAGAAGTCTATAAAAGAGTGCAGAAGAGTAGTAGAGTTGTTCAACGACTAGAAAGATGCACTGGAGAGAAGAGGAATGAAGGTTAATATTAGTAAGAGCTGCCATCTATAGACCAGTAAGAGCGTCTGAAGAGTTATCTTTCATCAAAAGGTATCTCATTATCATAGAATGCATTAAAAAACTGTGACGATTATTGACTTGGGGAAGTACAACAGATAAAAAAATATAAAATTTTACAAGCATAACAAAATCAATATGTAAATATAGTATCATAGCAAGATAGTAATAAATTTGGGGTTATACGTAGAATTTACAGGGTAAGAAGGGACTGCCCGTACAACATGATGTTTGCTCTGCTTCTCAATGAATAAAATGATGAAGCTAAACGGAAACTGGAGTGCTGGAGGAACCAACTCGGAAGAAGGGGATTGAAGGTCAGCAAATCAAAGACAGAGTATTTGTATGTGAACAAGACGGTAGGTGGACCTGGAATAAAGATCGATGGTATAGACCTGCCCGAAGTTGGGGAATTTAAATATGGGTTCAACCATCAGGAGAGACGGAGGAAGTGAGAAGGAGGTCAAGAAGCGGACTCAAGCTGGGTGGAACAACTGGGGGAAAGCAACGGGTGTGTTATGCAACAAGCACATTTCAAAGAAACTGAAAGGCAAGGTATACAAGACCATGGAATGATCTGGACTGCTATACGGGATGGAAACAGTGCCGCTAATCAAAAGACAAGGAAGCCAATTCGACGTAGCAGAGATGAGAATGATGCACTGAGCATCTGGTGTGACTAGATTGGACCGTGTTAGAAATGAAGAAATAAGGAGAGGGGTTGGTGTTGGAGAAGTTTCCAAGACATTGCAAGAGGTACCGTCGCGGTGTTATACCCATGTAGAAAAGAGAGGGTAAGAGTATGTAGGAAAGAAATGTATACGAATGAACCTGCTAGAACAAAGGAAAAACGGAAGACCAAAAGCGCAAGTGAACTGACAACATGAAGGATGATATGACAGGAAAAGGTCTGACAAGTGACGTGGCACAGAATTGTTTAAGATAGAGAAGGTGTCTTTGTTACGACGACTGATGAGGCGACTGATGAGACAAATCGAATGAGAAAGAAGAAGAAGACGCCTTTACAAATTAGAAAAATTAAGAACACAAACCTTCTTGCCACAAAAATAAAAAGCTATCCACTACAATTTCATTTATGTTAAGATTTTACAGAATTTATTTTTATTACAATTATTCATTTTAACACTTGACTGTTTTGAACAATATGCTTATTAATATTTATGGCACAGGACGAACAATATGACAGTTGCATTGCATATCTTGTAACATGATATATATATATAATGACTGATGTTCTAATCCTGTGTAGATATTCATAAATAGGTAAATTATATTTAATCTTCGTTCTTTACGTACGACCTTCANAGTATTAGTAGTAATAGTAGTAGTAGTAGTAGTAGTAGTAGTAGTAGTAGTAGTAGTAGTAGTAATAATAGTAGTAGTAGTAGTAGTAGTAGTAGTAGTAATAGTAGTAGTAGTAGTAGTAGTAATAATAATAGTAGTAGTAGTAGTAGTAGTAGTAATAGTAGTAGTAATAATAGTAGTAGTAGTAATAGTAGTAGTAGTAGTAGTAGTAGTAGTAATAATAATAATAGTAGTAGTAGTAGTAGTAATAATCATAGTATATACTACACAACAATTTTAATATTCACTCTAATCAAACATTCTTTTCGCAGTTAACAGTTACCGATAATCCCTTTGAAAACTATCTCAATGCAAGGGAATTCTATCATGAAAAAGCAATGCACAGGCGCGGGAAAATACCAAATAAAGAGGAGTAAGTTAATATAAACGAATTTTATGGTAGTGTTCTATTTGTTTATTAAAATTTGTATGTTATAATTTATGTTAATTTATTAAAATTTGTATCTTATAATTTATGTTAATTTATTAGTTTGTATCTTATAATTTATATTAATTTATTAAAATTTTTATCTTATAATTATATTAATTTCTTAAAATTTGTATCTTATAATTTATGTTTATTTCTTAAAATTTGAATCTTATAATTTATGTTAATTAAGTTACATCTGTTGCTCTTAACGATAATTATCATATTGAAATTAAAACCTATGGTAGATGCTTAGATTTTTCAATAAAATTATGACAGTAGTTAATAAACATCATTGTATTACACCTCATTTTACTGTAATATACTACTCTATACTGTACTTTTGTATGCTATAACTTGGTGTACTAAACTTGACTATATTTTTCTATACTATACTGTATCTTACTAATGTACTGTACTGTGCTATAAAGTGCTAAACTATATTGTAATCCATCATACTACACCAAAATATATAATACTACACTATACCATACTATACTATGCTACAATATACCATACCATATTATTCTATACAATACTATACAATACTATACAATACTATTCTATACTGTACTATACTATACTGATACTACACTATACTATACTATACTATACTATACTATACTATACTATACTATGCTGTACTATACTATACTATACTGATACTACACTATACTATACTATACTATACTATACTATACTATACTATGCTATACTATACTAATACCGTACTATACTATAATATTCTCCACTATACTATACTACAGTTTTCTGTACTAGAATATTCTGTAGTATACTGTACTCTAATACACTGTACTATATCATATTGTAATACAATATTTGATACTGTCGTTTACTATAATGTTCTATAGAACACTGTAATATATCATAATATTCTACACTGTACCATAATCTAGCATATTTTCCTATATTGTGTTAACTGTACTATACCATATTGTGTTATACTGTATTATACTATAATAAACCATTCTTTCTTTTTGGAAGGTGGCATATGACCCCAACAGAAGTAAATGCTTATTACAATTCTCCAAGTAATTATGTTGGTAAGAAATCAATATTACTACTTATTAGCATCAATGTTTTTAGTATTTTCTTCTCTGTATCTTTTCAAAGCCAATCACTTTCTCATTTGTTCTTGTTCTCGGTATGACCTTAAAATACACCCGGTTGTAGACTTTCGCCTTGGAAAAATGAGAGTAAAGAAAGAAATATATAATATATAATATATAATATATAATATATAATATATAATATATAATATATAATATATAATATATAATATATAATATATAATATATAATATAATATATAATATATATAACACAACACTGAACAAGAGAGTAAAGATAAACAGAAATCATGCAACCCACCATAAATAGCAAGGTCTGTGAATAGCTTCCCAAATTCCCCTCCAATGAGGGGTACGTGCTATTGCTTGGCATCCCAGTATGCAAGGACTACAGATCCTACATTCTGGGACCCCAAACTCAGGATCTGACCAAGAAAGAAGAAAAACCTACACTTCCTCTTAGCCAGAAGACCGACAACAAATACTATCATTAAAAAACGGTGTTCCAGTGTAATACAGGGAGCAGGTATTTTATTCTGGCGTAGTTATTTCTAATTTGAGTAATATTGCATTTTTATAATAGTTTTCGCTTGCTTTTTCGTTGAACAATATTGGAATATTTGTTTTACTTTTTTTCTTTTCTTTGTCTTTGTAGCGTTTCCGCTTGGTGTCTTACAGTCGCCGTTTTTTTCTCTCAATGTTCCAATGTACGTATAACGTCTGTATGTATTGGTTTTAGTGCTACTAAATATATGATCATCATGATATATTGTTCTGTACCTATAGTTCATTTTGTTAAATCAACGTATATACGTATAACATCTTTATTTTTCTTCCTTAACAATACTCTATTTTTATTCATGATAGTTTACAACAATCTCAAATTCTTGTCTGCTGCATTCTATTATGGTGTAACATTCCACATTCCACAGATACTGTACTATACTATACTATACTACACTATACGATACTCCACTATACTTTTCCATAATATACAATACTATACCATACTTAACTACACTGTACGATATTATACTATACTTAACTATCCTATACAATAATGTAGTATGATATACTACACTGTACTATACTATCCTAAGCTATACTACACTATACTGTTCTATACTATACTATAGTATACTTTGCTGTGCTATACTGTACAATACCAGTCGATACCATACTCTACTATATTATATTCCACTCCATCATACTACACTATACTACACTACACTATCATTTTTAATTCCATTTTATCTATTGGTATATGTTCTATATATATATTTATATATATATATATATATTATACTGTGGTACACGGTCTCTACATTATTTGCAATGTACTAAGTGCCACACGGTCTAGAGTTATTTATAATACAATATTACTATAATCATCATTACCAAAATAATCAATATAACCATTATTATTATTATCAACACCATCATCATCATCATTATCATAATGATATGGCTGAAAATTAATAGGTCTGTTTTTTCCAGGTCAGTTAACTTTGGTGCTGTTGGGTCTGTAATGGGTCATGAAATAACACATGGATTCGACAGCCAAGGTAGAGAGTTTTAATTCATATAAATGGTACACACTCACACACACCCACACACACACACATATATATATATAGTATAGTAGAGTGGAGTTTTGAAGAGAATAGTGTAATATAGTGATATACAGTATAGTATACTATAGTATAGCACAGCATAGTATAGTATAGTATAGTATAGTATCAGTATAGTATAGTATAGTATAGTATAGTATAGTATAGTTTAGTATCAGTATAGTGTAGTATAGTATCAGTATTGTATTGTATCAGTATAGTATTGTATCAGTATAGCACAGCATAGTATAGTATAGCATAGTGTAATACAGAATAGTATACTATAGTATAGTATAGTATANATATTTATATATATATTTATATATATATATTATACTGTGGTACACGGTCTCTACATTATTTGCAATGTACTAAGTGCCACACGGTCTAGAGTTATTTATAATACAATATTACTATAATCATCATTACCAAAATAATCAATATAACCATTATTATTATTATCAACACCATCATCATCATCATTATCATAATGATATGGCTGAAAATTAATAGGTCTGTTTTTTCCAGGTCAGTTAACTTTGGTGCTGTTGGGTCTGTAATGGGTCATGAAATAACACATGGATTCGACAGCCAAGGTAGAGAGTTTGAATTCATATAAATGGTATACACTCACACACACACACACACACACATATATATATATATATATATATAGTATAGTAGAGTAGAGTTTTGAAGAGAATAGTGTAATATAGTGATATACAGTATAGTATACTATAGTATAGCACAGCATAGTATAGTAAAGCATAGTATAATACAGAATAGTATACTATAGTATAGCACAGCATAGTATAGTATAGCATAGTATAATACAGAATAGTATACTATAGTACAGTATAGTATAGTATATTATAATATAGTATAGCATAGTATAGTATAGTACACTATAGTATATTATAATATAGCATAGTACAGTATAGTATAGTATAGTACAGTATAGTATATTATAGTATAATATAGTATAGTAAATGTAGAGTATAGTACAATACAGTACTGTATAGAATAGCATAATATAATACAGAATAGTATACTATAGTATAGTATAGTATAGTATAGTAAATGTAGAGTATAGTATAATAGAGGACAGTAGAGTACATTATAAGATACTATAGAACAGCCTATTATGGTATTTAATGTATAACAGAGAATTAGATGGTACAATATAGAACTTTCTATAAAAAGGTGAACCTATTTCTAAATTCGTAAATGTGTCTAAGAAAATTTACACCCAATTGCCTAGTTTTTCAAATGTCACACCTGTTCAGATGTTCATTATTTTCCTAGACACATCTTGACGAATTTTCATTCGCTTAACTTTTACGCACTGATTTCAAAACTTGTATTTATTTGTAAATAAATTACCTTTCTTCATTATTTTATTTGTATTATACTTATTTATTTATTGTTATACACAGGACTTGTATGAAAAACAGTTATGTCAACTGAATGCACCCGTTGAAATATTATCAAATAAATAAATAAATAAATAAATCATGATGTAGTAACTACCAGCGATGAAATTATTGAAGCATACATAATAATAACAATATCAACAAATATATACTCGTGGAGAAAAATAACATCTGAAGTCACTAAAGTAATTAATTAATAAATAAATTAATTAATTAATAAGAGCTTCTTATCGCAAAATTAATTGTTTATCATAAAATAGATATATAAATAATGAACATTCTCACCTATAGTCATTGGACATAAGTATTCGTGATTTTGATGTTGCGGTGCCAAAGGTTAAAAAACAATGCGAGGAAACAGTAAATGTAAAATAAATATGTATTAAAAAAAAGTCTTCCCTTATTATTTTGTCAGATGTCCTTTCATCCTTATTACTTCGTGAATACTGCACGGAATTGTTTCAAACAAGTCTTGGATATAAGTAACATTCATCAATGCAACTTCATCACTATTTGTAAACAACTTATGCCTTTCATTTCTTGGCCTATTTTCTGTTGATCCAGTAGACAGATATTTGTTTACAACACTGCTGACTGTAGACCAAGGAACATTCAAAAGCTTAGATATGTTTGCCTTTTTCTTCTTTTCTTTATATAACTTTACAATAAGATTTTTTTTTCTCCGTGCTCCACTCTGTGCTTTTCCGACCCATGTTTACTTTGTAAACAAATCTATGGAAGTAAACAAAGCAGACAATAAATGACATCATATCTTTGATGATATCATATTTAAGGGCATCTGTTATAGTAAAACCTTTATTATCCAACACTTGAGTTAAAAAAGTTATGAACGATGCAAGATGCAACATTGTTTATCAATCGATGCCGCTATTTTGAAAATCGCGAATACTTACGTCCATTGACTGTAAATCCTTGCAGCTTAAAACTCCCAAAAAGAAATTTCAGCAAAAAAAATAACTTCTTTGTAATAGCTATTGTGAAAACGATGCTCTAAAAGAAACAAAACAAAAACAAAATTAAATAATACATAAGATTTGATAATAAACTCACCTTGACAACAACATGACGTGTATCTCTCAAAGGGTCACTACAAACCATGCTTAAGGTTGTAAGTTTCTTACAATTAGCCCATGGCCGTTGTCCGTTATGGACTAGACTTTTTTGAAAGGAAAAAACGTGTAGTTTAGTACAGTATAATACAAGATAGATATCATTATTATTATTATCATCATGATGACCATTTCCATCTTCAGTATCATTAAAACCCTTTTACATTGGTAATTATGGTTATGATAATAACGATGAGGATAATGATGATGATTATTATGATGATGATACGGAGTAATATAGACAGTATAAATGTAAAAATTGTATGGGTTGTGAAAATATAGTTTATACATTGTAGTATTAAATATTTACAATTTTTATATATATAGTATAAATATTATACATATATAGATAGATAGATAGATAAATAGATAGAGAGATAGATAGATAGATAGATAGATAGATAGATAGATAGATAGATAGATAGATAGATAGATGGATAGATGGATAGATGGATAGATGGATAGATAGATAGATAGATAGATAGATACTTAGATAGATGGATGGATGGATAGATAGATAGATAGATAGATAGATAGATAGATAGACAGATAGGAACATATAGATAGATAGATAGATAAATAGATATATAGATAAATAGATAGATAGATGGATGGATGGATAAATAGATAGATAGATAGATAGATAGATAAATAGATATATAGATAGATAGATAGATACATACATAGATACCAGAATCAAATTAATTATTAGCTATCGACAGTGCTCAATATTAAAAGAATATTAGAGCTATCATATACATCATATAGAAATAATATATCTATAATAATATAATATACATCATATATAAAATATATTATTATTATGTAGAGGAATACAGTATTTCATGCAAAAGGATTAAGAAAGACATCCTATTTTTTTTAGGGCGTCATTTTGACAAAAATGGAAATATGGTTAATTGGTGGTCAACAAATTCAAGTCATATGTTTGAAGAAAAAGAAAAATGTATGGACGAGCACTACGCCAACTTAACTGTGGGTGCTTTAAAAGTAAGCTTGTTGTGCTTGTTGCAATATTTGATATCCTTGGTTTTTCTTCAAGGCGTTTCGAGTTGAGGCTTCCCTAAAAGAAAATAACAGAAATGGACATATCCAAAAGTTGTAGGAAAGCATTTTCTATAGTACTTTTATACCTGTCTTTTATTATGAGTGGAAAAGAGGATGGGGTGGAGAGAGAGAGAGTCAGACAGACAGACAGACTGACAGAGACAGACAGAGAGAGGGAGAGAGACAGAGACAGACAGAGACAGACAGAGAGAGGGAGAGAGAGACAGACAGAGAGAGACACAGAGAGACACAGAGAGACAAAGACAGAGAGAGTTGGGGGAGAGAGAGACAGAGACACAGAGAGAGAGAGAGAGAGAGAGAGAGAGAGAGAGAGAGAGAGAGAGAGAGAGAGAGAGAGAGAGAGAGAGAGAGAGAGAGAGAGAGAGAGAGAGAGAGAGAGAGAGAGAGAGAGAGAGAGAGAGAGAGAGAGAGAGAGAGAGAGAGAGAGAGAGAGA
>RDPX01000644.1:10722-21942 GCA_003991215.1 Morbakka virulenta
TCTCTCTCACACACACACTCTCTCTCACACACTCTGCCACACGAAGTTTTTTACACTCATTAGAAATTTTACGCTCATTAGAAAATGTCACCAGACAAGCTTGCTACAATATTTTTATTCATGCGTTGGGAGATCTCTCCACTCTCATGACTTCTTTTCACTGCTTACCCTTCTCTAAAACTCTTTTGTATCGAACTACTCCCCTTATTTTTATAACCTGAACCCTATGAGCGGAATTGAAGGGAATTGATTGGTTACGACTAAAGCTTTTTCAAGTCTCAAAGGGATTCATTTCTTACATCTTTAATTTTTTTAGGTCTCAAGGGAACTGACTTCCTAGGCAATAAAATGTTTACGTCTCTGGTCTCCATCTTGAACCCATTTAGGTCTTAAGGGAGTTGACACTTTACGACCCAAACACTTACGAGTCCCAAGGACGTTGATTCCCTAGAAGTCAAACCCTTTGAAGTCTCAAGTGAGTAGATACTCTTACGACCTAAACTTTTTAGGTCCCAAGGACATTGGTTCCCCAGGACTCAAACCCTTTGAAGTCTCAAGTGAGTTGATACTCTTACGACCCAAACACTTTTGAGTCCCAAGGGCATTGATTCAATGGTCCTGATTTTTCTTTAAAGTCGGTAATACTAGATAACTACATTTGTTGTTTGGGTCTTTAATTATACTAAGAGTAATTAGAAAGTGGATTGTGACTTGGTTGAGTTAATATAACAAGTCAAATTTACTCTAGATCAAGCAATGATAGCTTTCAGCGAGGATACTTAAATTTGTTTCCAAATCTCAACCTTACTCTAGCAAAATATAATTAAATTTGCAATTGAAATTGGAATGATGAATCAACACCAAAATGGTGTAGCCTCAAACAGAGTTGTTCTATGTTTAAATCTAAATAAGCATGTAGTTTTTATAGTTCCAACAAGAACATTTAGTAATCAAAAAACATTGTTGTGTGTTAAAATCACATTTTATGACGTAATAGGTCAAGTTTGCAGGAAACTCCAATATAAAAACAAATAAAATTTAGAAAAATGGGAACAGCTCTTTTAATTTTATTATGAGATAAGATGATATTGATGCTTTTCAAGAAAATTTTCAAGAGTCAATATTCTAAAGTCTATCACTCTCCTCTCACGATAAGCCTGATGATGGGAGAAATATCTCTCGAAAGGTAGCTCAAAAAAAGCCTACGACTTACGAAATGATAAATATTCTACATCAATAGCTTTCACATAAAATCCAAAATTTTTAACATTGGTTAAATTCGATCCAGAACCTAAATTTTAATTAACACCTAGAACACTGCAATCTATCATGAAGAGTCAACTGTACACGTTCTCTGTTTTTAACATCTGAAACAAATATATTGGCTATTTTTCTAAATTTATTGTGGTTTCCTTATGACCTAAATATGACATAAGGTGAGCTAATAGAATACTTTTAAGAGAAGCTCTCAGATGAGTTTCGAGAGCTTCTATGTACCTTGAGAACTCCTACTAAAAATGATCGTATCAGTATTGACAAAAGTCGTTTGGAAAGTCTTCTTTGCCTTAGACGTCAGTTTTTGAAACTTTCTACTGCTTATAATCAATTTGTAATCATCAAGTTCAATTTTCAAGTTGTGATCTTAAGGTTTTGCAATTCCATTCCTTTATCATCTTTATGAAATTCCTTCGAGAAAATTAATACTATCTTGAAATTGTCATCTTCAGTCTCCTCAAGTCGTTTGCTGAAAACCTCTGACACCATCTCCTCCTAATATCAGTGATATTGAAAATCATCCTAATTAAACCTTTCGGTTATTACTTAAAGTGTAATGCACGAAACTTTGAAGTTCATCAGTTTTTAGAAGTTTTTATCATTATCATTATCATGTATAGCTGTCACTGCTGATACCGAAGCANCCAGACAAGCTTGCTACAATATTTTTATTCATGCGTTGGGAGATCTCTCCACTCTCATGACTTCTTTTCACTGCTTACCCTTCTCTAAAACTCTTTTGTATCGAACTACTTCCCTTATGTTTATAACCTGAACCCTTTGAGCGGAATTGAAGGGAATTGATTGGTTACGACTAAAGCTTTTTCAAGTCTCAAAGGGATTCATTTCTTACATCTTTAATTTTTTTAGGTCTCAAGGGAATTGACTTTCTTGAACCCATTTAGGTCTTAAGGGAGTTGACACTTTACGACCCAAACACTTACGAGTCCCAAGGACGTTGATTCCCTAGGAGTCAAACCCTTTGAAGTCTCAAGTGAGTAGATACTCTTACGACCTAAACTTTTTAGGTCCCAAGGACATTGGTTCCCCAGGACTCAAACCCTTTGAAGTCTCAAGTGAGTTGATACTCTTACGACCCAAACACTTTTGAGTCCCAAGGGCATTGATTCAATTGTCCTGGTTTTTCTTTAAAGTCGGTAATACTAGATAAATACATTTGTTGTTTGGGTCTTTAATTATACTAAGAGTAATTAGAAAGTGGATTGTGACTTGGTTGAGTTTATATAACAAGTCAAATTTACTCTAGATCAAGCAATGATAGCTTTTAGCGAGGGTACTTAAATTTGTTTCCAAATCTCAACCCTACTCTAGCAAAATATAATTAATTTTGCAATTGAAATTGGAATGATGAATCAACACCAAAATGGTGTAGCCTCAAACAGAGTTGTTGTATGTTTAAATCTAAATAAGCATGTAGTTTTTATAGTTCCAAAAAGAACATTTAGTAATCAAAAAACATTGTTGTGTGTTAAAATCACATTTTATGACGTAATAGGTCAAGTTTGCAGGAAACTCCAATATAAAAACAAATAAAATTTAGAAAAATGGGAACAGCTCTTTTAATTTTATTATGAGATAAGATGATATTGATGCTTTTCAAGAAAATTTTCAAGAGTCAATATTCTAAATTCTATCACTCTCCTCTCACGATAAGCCTGATGATGGGAGAAATATCTCTCGAAAGGTAGCTCAAAAAAAGCCTACGACTTACGAAATGATAAATATTCTACAATAATAGCTTTTACATAAAATCCAAAATTTTTAACATTGGTTAAATTCGATCCAGAACCTAAATTTTAATTAACTCCAAGAACACTGCAATCTATCATGAAGAGTTTGAAAAGCCGTCAACTGTACACGTTCTCTGTTTTTAACATCTGAAACAAATATATTTGCTATTTTAAAGTTCTAAATTTCTCGTGGTTTCCATATGACCTAAATATGACATAAGGTGAGCTAATAGAATATTTTTAAGATGAGTTTCGAGAGCTTCTATATACTTTAAGAACTCCTACTAAAAATGATCGTATCAGTATTGACAAAAGTCGTTTGGAAAGTCTTCTTTGCCTTAGACGTCAGTTTTTGAAACTTTCTACTGCTTATAATCAATTTGTAATCATCAAGTTCAATTTTCAAGTTGTGATCTTAAGGTTTTGCAATTCCATTCCTTTATCATCTTTATGAAATTCCTTCGAGAAAATTAATACTATCTTGAAATTGTCATCTTCAGTCTCCTCAAGTCGTTTGCTGAAAACCTCTGACACCATCTCCTCCTAATATCAGTGATATTGAAAATCATCCTAATTAAACCTTTCGGTTATTACTTAAAGTGTAATGCACGAAACTTTGAAGTTCATCAGTTTTTAGAAGTTTTTATCATTATCATTATCATGTATAGCTGTCACTGCTGATACCGAAGCAGATCTGCAGGATAGAATCGTCATGTGGCAAAGGACATTGGAGATGCAAGGAATGAAAGTAAATGCAAAGAAGACGGAGCTGATGAAATGCTGCAAAGAAGGAGGAAGGGTATTGGACATGAGAGATGCCAGTGGTGACCACCTGAAACAAGTGAAAAGTTTCAAATACTTAGGATCGACCCTGGAAGAGACTGCGGGTTATGAAAGAGAAGTAAAGGAAAGAATAAAAGCTGGTTGGAATAAGTGGAGAGAAGTGAAGGGCATAGTCTGCGATAAAAGAATCCCCCGGCGGGTGACAGTAAAGGTATATAGAACGATGATCAGACCAGTGCTGGTGTACAGAGGGGAAACCTGGGCCTTTAGAAAGAAGGAGGAGCTAATGCTTATGCGGACGGAAATGAGGATGCTGAGGTGGATTCTTGGAGTGTCGTTGCGGGAGAGATGCACAAACGAGGAAGTAAGGAAAGTGGCAGGAATAACATGCATTAGCATCAAGTTGAAGGAAGCAAGGTTGAGGTGGTTTGGGCATGTAGCAAGAAGAGATGAAAGTTGTGCAGTCCAGAGGGTACGGCGAGAATGAGTTAGAGGGAGGCGATCGGTCAGAAGGCAGAGGCTGAGGTAGAGGGACATCCTGAAGTGGGACATGGAGAGCAGAGGACTGACGGAAGGAGATGCAATGGACAGAGCTCGTTGGTGCCAACAACTACGTGCTGCTGACCCCTGATGACAGGGAAAATAGCAAATGGAAGAAGAGTTTTTTAGAAGTTTATCCAAGAATTTAAAAAGTTAAAGTTTACCTTTGTACGACAAAGTTTAATGGCATTAGAAACAGTTGTAACGAGGTATTATTACTGTCCAATTTCAACGTGTTCACTGTCATTTTGCAATTGTGTAAGATTTAAGTACGGACATATGTGGACCTTGAAAATTTTAGTTCAGCTTACTAAATTACGTAATCTTAAAGGTTGCACCTTAACAAATGCCAATTTATGATCTTGCTAATTTTCATACGTGCCACGTGACCCTCTACTCTCTATCAGTGATAATTTTTCTACCTTAGCAATATTTTCTCAATAACTCAGACGTTATTGAGAATATCCTAAAGAGCCAGTCCTATCCCGTTTAACGTACTGAGCATCAAATCCACCGAAAGAAGAAGAAGAAGAAGAAGAAGAAGAAGAAGAGAAACTGGGACCTTTAGAGTCCTCCAATGTATGGACACCAACTTCAAATAGAGTGCAGCACCCATAAGCTGATATTAGAAGAATCCTTCTCCTCCTTTTCCAGCTAGAATTATCTTTAAAATCCAATACCGTATGACTCGATAATAACATGTAGGGTAATGACGACTGGATGATACAGTTAGTTAACCAACACGAAAGGTATTCAAAACTCCACGTCATCAGAGAAGACGTACAGGGATACAGAGGAGAACTATACATAGAAGAAAATAACAACAAGAAAACTACCATACCAACAGAAGCAGCGAAATATAGCAAACAAAAAGTTAAGCTACAAATTTTCAAAGAAACGTTGAACCAATGGCAAGAGAAACTACTTCATGTCGAGTACCTTAAACGAACCAGAAGAGCATTTAAAGACCAGGAGAAAACTTATCAGTTAGTATGCAGCTCAGGATTGAAAGAGGAAACCAAGAGTTTTATCTTAGCAGCACAGGTTCAGTGTTGGCCGACAAGGAACTACCTACCAAGCTAATATCCTACACAATGGAGCTTACCCCAAATGTAGACTCTGCTAGGAGAAAATTGAGACTATCGACCACATCATTTTTGGTTGCTCTGAGCTTGCTACATCAGAGTAGGTAATTAGGCATGACACGATAGACCAATACCTGCATTGTGGCATGTCTTGCCATTAAGAGGTCGCACACATTAAGAACTCGTTTGAATATCATCCGCAGCCCGTTACAGAAGGAGGGAATATCACCATTCTCTAAGATTTTACTACCTATACAGGCTGGTAGATTAGTGCCAATACACCTGATATTGTTATCAAAGATCTGAAATACAAAAACTGCTACCTGATATATATGTCTCTTCTAGCTGATCGAAACATCTCGGTGAAAGAATATGAAAAATTAGCGAAAACAAAAACTTGGAAATAGAGATAGACAGAATGTGGCAACTAAAAATAATGACCTTGCCAACAGTGGTTGGAGCATTATCTAGGTACAGAAAAATTCCTGAAAAATCAAACATTATTCAAGTTCAAAAACTCGGAATAACATGAATATCCCACCTTTTGAAGAGATTCCTGTCAATGCAGTTATCGAATTGTTAAACTGTAAAAACATTATGAAGCCTTGGTAACTTTCTAGAATGACTGTCATAACATATATGTTAGCTTTAAGCCTCTGGCCTTGACTTGACTAGTAACTAATAGAATTACCTGACATCAAAGCTAAATTTCTAACTCATAGTAGTAATAATAATTAAAATAATAATGATGATAATAATAATATCAATAATAATAGCAATAATAATAATAATAGCAATAATAATGATGATAATGTAAAGACTGTGCGATTAAAGAGAAGAAACTGTAACACATGTTGTATCAGAATGCTCAATAATGGTATAATAGCAGTACAAAAAATGTATGTTTACCCAGTTACTACACTGGAACTTATGCAAACTTTATGAATTAAACCATAGTAAAAAATGGTATGAAAGTCAGACGTAGTTAAAGAAAACGATAATGTCGGACTTCTGTGGGACATGCGCATCCAAACTGAAAAATTCCTTGAACATTTCTACACCTGACATAGTCCTCTTTGACAAGAGAAATAGTTTCTACTCAATCATGGATTTAGATTCTTTATTCAATACTTGGCTTAATGGTTAGTGTAACTGCACCGCAATCATTCCCACATTTCTTCTCCAGCAATCTCCTTGGTTTGCTGTATAAACTGGCTATGCAGAACTTTCTTCTTTTCACTTCCCCTGCATTCTATTGCTCTTTCACTTTTTCCTTCACTTTTATATCTGATTACTAATACTACCACCACTAGTACCACCACTACTACTATTTCTACTGCTAGTAGTAGTAGTAGTAGTAGTAAACAGTAGTAGTAGTACTAGTAGATATTTATAACTTACATGTATTGGTGTACAAAAGCATTCTCTTTCTTGTGTCTGAATATAGAGAATATATCTAACTACAAAATAAGGGCACAATTTACACCAAAGAGAACAATGGTTATCCCTCAGTTCTGATAGCTTTTCTCAAAATTGGTACCTACTGGGTAATATTCTGAGTTGATTTGATAATAATTACAAATTCAAGTAAGTCACGTTTTTCTTAAAATATTGTGTTATGGAGTTTTAATTGTGTTAAGTGTAGTCAGATAAAGCACATCAAACAGTTATATGCAAATTCTGTATCATATTTTAGCTTGCCATGTTAGAGATTCTTGGTTCAAGCCTTGATCACATTCCTGGAAGTAATGCACAAAAATTTTTCTGGTTATTGATGATGGAAAATTAAGCTTAAAATAGATTTCAATGACAGAATTACACGATAGGATGTGGTCATTAAGACTAAAGTGGTTGGTTTCACCGAGTGGGCGACTTTGGAAATTCACAAAAAGAAAAAGCCATTGGTTGGCGTCAGGTAGGGCATCCGGCCAAGAAATTCCTCACTGCCAAATCCAAGTCCCTGTCAAGGGCACCGTCTTAGTCCCAGTTACTGGGGGAAAATGACGTTAAAAGAAACAAACAAACAAAAATTTGATACTTGAGTGCAGGAGAAATAACAGGAGAAAAGAAATCGATATCAGAACTTTAAATAGAAATTTCATAGGTTATGGAAGTGCAGAGAGGTGTAAGTAATTCCTGTTTTAATCAGAACGCTAGGAACTATTTATAAATGCCACCAGAAATGGTTGAAGGAAATTGACAACACAAGTTCATTCCAAATTATACAGAAAGCATGTCTGTTTTGAACAGCAAAAGTTTCAAGGTGTGTCTTAAATGTCTAAAGTCATGGGAATCGATGACGTTCGGGGGAAATGGTCCGACAGAAAATAATCAGAGTAAGTCGAGACTATTATACAAGTAATTATGATGATGATGATGATAATAATAATAATAATAATAATAATAATAAAAACAATAGTAATAAATACACAGCTTGTTTGTTGATCATCTGAAACAGTATCAAGAGAGTCACAAAATCCTAAAAGATGTCAATGAAATAATCGTGCAAGTAAGCCATGATACCGGAGGTTGTTACGGGGTGTCGAAATGTGCGGAGATCTTTGATCATGGCAAAATGGTGAAGAGTGAAGGATTTCAAATACTGAGAGAAAGAATGAAAACGATGGACCCGAATAAATGTGAGAGTTACGGGTTTTTTGGCATTGAGCAAGCAGACAGAATAAAGATCAAGACAGTATTTAAAAGAGTCAAGGAGGAAGTAACTAAAAGAGTCAAAATGTTGGTGAACACAGAATTGAACGATGCAAACCTGATTGCTGCAATAAATGCGAAAGTAATGCCGGTCCCAGCATATCCAATGAATGTCTGCAAATTCAACAACGGGGAACTCAACCAACTTGATCAGGTGATAAAGAAAGAATTACGTGCAAGGAATATGTTGGGAAGACAAGCAAGTGACAAGAGAGTTTATCTGAAAAGAGAAGAAGGTGGAAGAGGACTTACGTCAATGAAGAATATTTACAAAGAGACGAGACTCCTTGTAGCGTGGGATATGCTAAAGTCAAAGAATCAATGGATATTGGCAGTCTGGAGAAGGGAGCAAGTGAAAGAAGAAAATGCTATCATTGCTGAGTCCTTGACCACTATTGAGGAAGTTGGAGTAAGGTTGAGATTTGAAGATAAAAATGTATGATTGAACAATGAATTAGTCGAGGCAGAATGAAAACCAACATGGAAAAAGTCAAAGAAATGTTGAAGAAAGGTGTAGAAAGAAAGCGAATCGAACACTATAAGACAAAAGAACAACAAAGCAAGATGTTTGGGGTCGGAGAACGAAAATGATATCTATGGCTTAGACAGAATCTACACCCACGTAAGTCATCCGCAAAAATGGATATGTTGGAGCAAAAGGTAAAGACGAAGTCATGGAAAGTGGCAAGAGGTTGATGGAAGACGGAAGATGCCGAGTGTGTTACGAACAGAATGAAACGGGGACCCGGTCGTCATCCTGCGACTGCTAGAATGAAGTGGATTAAGGAAGTAAACAGGATCATTATGGAATGCTACTATCTTTTTAGACCCAGGTAAACCTGTCAGAGGGTATGGAAAAAGAATATTTTACGAGTGGAAAGACAGAGATTTGCTGGAATGAACAGAGCAACGTATTTGTGATCAAGGAAGGCCTATTTGAGTACATGGATAGTTATCAGATTTAAAACTAGAACTGATCAGAAAGGGAATAGAAAATGAATCACAAACAAACGGATTAAATGACATGTTGGATGAAGAGATAGCCATATATGAGGGTTGGAATACTATTGATTTGGGAAATGAAACAATTATCCAGCAAATGAGATAGAGAGAGAAGAAGTAGAGGAAAACGACATGAGTAAGGAAGAAAAACAAATTATAGATGAGCTCAGAGAAATTCTGAGAAAAGTAAAAAATTGTGATGCCACATCTTTCAAAAATGTTTTTGAAAGATATGGCATCAGAAGAAGTTGCTTAACAAACAAATCGAGAAGGTTGTTGAAGCTACCATGTATATAAAGACTAGAAACAGCGCTGAAATGAATATGTTGACAAAAGTTGCAAGTGTATGAGTTGCAAGTAAATTAGGGTTAAAGGCATATAAAAGGAGGCAAAAGAAGGAGACAAGGTTGAAGAGAAGAACTGAAAATGTTATTGAAAGACTGAAGCATGATGTAAGTTTAGTCTATAGGAAATCAAAGAGACAACTCGATACAAAAAATCCCAGTTAAACTGAGGAAGCTGGAAGAAAAATATAGAGTGAAACGAAAAGTGTTAAACATTACAATGGAAGAATTGAAACAAAGAATGGTTACTAGCTTCAAGTTTAAAAATTAAGCGATATGAGCAAAGAATCAAACAATTTCGATAATATAGATTATTTAATGTTGATCAGAAGAAAATTTATGCTGAGTTAGGTGGAAGTGGTATTAGAACGAGTGAGGTACCTAACGTCGAGAAGAGCTGATGTTTGGTGGGGACAGAGTTGAAAAGGAGCATGACAAGACCAGTTGGCTGAAGAAAATAAAAGAACTGAATAGTGAGCAGCACGCACAATATGGCTTCACCATAACGTCAGAAATGGTGAAGAAGCAATGCAGAATGATGCCCAATTAGAAAACGCTAGGAAAAGATCAGATACAAGGGTTTGGCATTAAGAAACTTAGAAACGAACACGACCGAACTGCTGAACAGTTGAAAAAGATATTAATCGGAGAACATTATCTTCCCGAGTGGATAACATATGGACACACCGTCCTATGCCAAAAGGATATTTCAAAGGGAAAGGTTGTTGACAATTACTGCCCAAATATATGCCTCCCAATTATGTATAAACTGATGACTGCAGTGATATAAGAGGAAATGTATGGATATCTGAAAAGAGAAAAGTTGTTGCCCGAGAAACAAAAGGGTTGCAGACGCAAAAGTCGTGGGAAAAAAGATCAAATATTGATCGACAAAACAGTCTGATTGTAGGAAAAGGTACACAAATCTAGCTATAGCATGGATTGATTATTAAAAGGCCTATAGCTGAATAAATGAGTACATGGAACTGTTTGGACAAGCAAAAAATGTCAGAGAATTTCCTTAAAAAGGAATTGAAAAGTGGAATCTATCTCTTACGTCTAATGGAGAACAACTGGGAGATGTAGAGGTGATACGAGGTATCTTTCAAGGCAACAGCCTTCACCATTGTTATGTGAAATATATATAATACCAATGTTTCTTATTCTCAGAAAAATAAATGCAAAATATGAATGGCATAGAAGACAAGTGTCCTTAAATCAATTTATTTTATGACTGACTTTAAACTCAGCTAATGCCTGTCGCTAATGCCTTGCACAATGCTGCAGGTGCAAAATGTAGATTTAGCGAGGAAAAGGCAGAAACGATTGATCATCTTGTCTCTGATGATAATGATGATAATGATGATGAAGATGATGAGGGTGATAAGGATGATAAGGATGATAAGGATGATAAGGATGATAAGGATGATAAGGATGATAAGGATGATAAGGATGATAAGGATGATAAGGATGATAAGGATGATAAAGATGATAAAGATGATAAGGATGATAAGGATGATAAGGATGATAAGGATGAGAATGATGATGAGGATGAGAAGGAAGAGGAGGATGAGAAGGATGATAAGAAGGAGGAGGAAGAGCAGGATGACGAAGAGCAGAATGATGACAATGAATATAAATATGATAAGAATAAAAAGCAAGACGAAGATGAACATAGAGAGGTAGATCCAAATAGTGTCAATTACAATGACGATAACGATGTAAAGA
>RDPX01000644.1:23290-37890 GCA_003991215.1 Morbakka virulenta
CAAGAAATCGTCCAACACATGCTAGCATGTAAAACGGAGGTTAAACTGAATATGATGATGATGATGATGATGAAGTGATGATGATGATGATGATGATAATGATGATGATGATAAGGATGATAAGATGATAAGGATGATAATGATGATAAGGATGATAAGGATGATAAGGATGATAAGGATGATAAGGATGATAAGGATGATAAGGATGATAAGGATGATAAGGATGATAAGGATGATAATTATGATAATTAGAATTAGTGCACATTAAAAATGAATCTTTCAGTCAACAGTGGACTTCAGGTTCTTTAGAGAGGCACCTCTCTTAAACAGTGTGTACTTAATTCTGTTTGGTACTTTGGAAAGAAATGCCTCTTTAGCTCTCTTGCGAGATTGCCTTAATTTGATCTTGATAAACTCTGCAGTTTGTTTATCACTCTATTAAAAGATTATCTCTCTTATTAAGACATTGAGTGTTAAAACTTCACTAATGTTGAATGCTAAGTTTCATCCGAAACGTGACCGTTAATGTGAATGTATTGAAATAATTCTTTATCTCTTGGTAGCATTTTAATTGCTTTTATCAGCGTTTAATCCTTCGAATTCAAAATATATTGCTCAACAATGACATTGAAATCCAAAATATTTTCTACACCCTCTTGTGGAACATAATCTTTTTTGTCTGCATTTTTATATTCGATGCAGATTTAACGCAGATTAAAAAAAGAATTGAAAATGATATCGCAAAAATATCACTCCCACATGCAAATTCAGTAGGAAAGAATGCTAGTTCTAAACATTGTGAACATTTTTCTCTGGTCCATTTTGATGATAATGATGATAATGATGATGATGATGAGAAGGATAAGAAGACTGCTCTAAAAGGCTGTTCGACAAATCTATCAAAACAAAAGTTTTCCTGAATCAAATGTGGCATTTCATGATAAAAGTAAAGTTCTACATTTCTTAGAAAGAAAACAGTCACCTTTGTGCTATCCTGGATGTCTGGATTTCAAATTGCCGTCCTTGTCCTAAAGAGCACTTCTGGCGCATAAAAATTCCATGGGGAAGGGGTATCATTAAAAGTTAAATGAAAAGTAGCAGAGATATTTAAGACATAGTATTTTAAGTTGGCTTGGCATCTTTTTTTGTAAAAAGACCCGTAGAAAAACAGGAAAGAGGAAATCCCATTGGCAGATTTGTTGTTGCGGTGTACAGGAAGCGGAATGAGGGACAAAGTGTTTGTCATATACCTCAAGTGTATTCAAAACTCTACTGGAACTTTTTAAAACATAGTGGAAGTATAGACGGGACTTCTACGAACAATATAGGGAATTTTAAAGTTAATGATGATGGACTTAAGAGTTCTGGTATTTTTGTTTTCACTACCTTGAAACCACTTGCCAAGTTGCTGCAGTCAGGAAGATCAGGTACTTTTTTATAAAAATTTCAAGATGGCGTTAACAGCGGCTGACCATCTTTCGTGCTTTTTAGTTATTTCCCCAAAATTATCAACTGGAGGAAAGTTAGATTGTAATCACCAGTTTTTAAGTCCAGAATAATATACCTTTAGCTATATGTGGCTATGCCAACCTATTGAATATGGAAGCTTTTTTTTTAGCAGTGTACTGGATAGGAGATATGCTTCTTGGTAGGTCAAAATAGAGGGCATAATAAATAAAATACTTGAATCACATTGCGCACTTTTCCTGGTAGTCACCCTTTCTCAGTAGGATTATTAGGATTATTTCTCAGTAGTGATGAACTTTAGTGACTTCATAAGGATCAATCTCATAGTACGGTTGAGATTTAAATTGTCTCTTAATGTTTTTACATAACACAGTGTCTCCTAGAATATTGTAATGCTCAGCATGACGCTTCCTGTCTGTGAATTGCTTCATTTTGGTTTTGAAGACGGTCTCTTGTTCCCTTGCTGCTGGCTTCTGGTGATGGTTGGACGTTCACTTCTCGGCTTGTGCTTTATCAATAGACTAGCTGGTATCTCACCTGTTGCTGGATGTAGTGTCGTGCGATAAGAGAAAGGAAAAGAGTCGAGTTCTTTTCTCCAGTTTGTACGTTTCGAATAACATGATTGCAGAAATTTGCCCAAGGTACGGCTAAAAGGTTCTACTCCACAATTCCCAGGAGAACAATAAGGTACCACTTTATGATGGTTGATGCTTCGTGATTTCAGGAACGTATGGAAACTTTCTGATATGAACTGTGCTCCGTTATCTATTATGATCAGCTCTGGATAGCCAAAGATACAAAATGCTTCTGTCAGTTTGTCTACGATTTTATCAGTGGTATTTCCTTTATCTAGTATATGTATTACCGGATAGTATAAGTGATAGTCTAGTGTAACTAGAAGAGTGTATTTGTCTTGCACTAGTTTTTTTGGGTAAATTTCGTGTTGCTGGTACGGTTTCTTTAGTGACTTTGTTGGTTGAAACGGTTCGGATTTGTAGTGTTTTTGGATGATTGTCTGATATATATGACACTGTTTGAGTAGAAAATCAACACCTTGATTAATTCCAGGCCATCAAACGTATTCTCGAAGATAGGCTTTTGTTCTGACAATGCCTTGGTGATTTTGATGTACAACCTGGAGTGTCTTTTTCGTTGTGTCTCCGGTATGACGATCTGATTTCTTTTCAGCAGAACTCCATATGATGTGAATAGATGATCACAAACGTGCTTGAACGGTTTTGTTTGTGGTGCTTTTGACCAGTTTGCTTTCTCGAGTTTGTTTATGACTGTCATGAGTGTATGATCCACTTTTGTTTCGTCAACGATTTCATGGAGACATAGTGCATCTGGAATTGCATAGTGAAGGATCTTTGCTAAGGAGTGATCCACTGGATGTTCTGTGATGTCTGATGTAGCTGGAATGCGTGAGAGGATGTCTGCTGCGTTCTGCTTGTCAGGAATATAAGTCATGGTGCATTGGTCAGCTTGTAGCCTTAACAGCCATCGCTGGATTCTTGGTGTTGGAATTTGCAAACTTGATGACAGCAGCATTAATAATGGTTTGTGGTCAGTTTTCTACAGTAAAGTTCCTGTCGTAGAGATAATAATGGTAATGTTCACAGGCCCATAAGATAAATAGAGCCTCCATCTCAGTTTGGAAATATCTTGATTCAGTGTTGCTCAGTGCTCTGGAACCAAATAAGATTGGTTGATACTCCTCATTAGATTGTTGTTGAAGTAGGACTGCACTTAATCCATGTGGGCTGGCATCAGTGATGACTTTTATGTCTACGTTTGGATTGTAGAAAGCAAGGGTAGGCGGTGATAGGAGTTTCTCTTTTAGAACACTGAAAGCATTTTTCTGTTCTGGTCCCCATGTGAACTGTTCTGATTCCCTGGTATGTCTGCGGATTGGGTTGGTGATGTTTGCATAGTCAGAAATTTATTTCTGGCAGTGGTTCAGCAATCCCATAAGTGATCGTACTTCGTTGATATTGGCCAGGTCTTTGATGGAGTTGATGGTTTGGATTTTGACTGGATCTAAACGAAGTCCTTTAGATGAAAGTGAGTGTTCTGCAAACGTGATACTTGGTACGTTGAAAGCACATTTCCCTGGATTGATACGAAGTCCATGTTTTAAAAGTCGGTCAAGAACATTGGATAAACGTGTGTCATGTTCTTGTTGGGATCGACCCCAAGTCAGAATATCATCTGAAATGTTGTTCGTACCTTCAATGCCACTAATGACTAGTTCAATCTGCTTCTGGAATGCTTCAAATCCAGAGTTGACTCCAAATATTAAACGTTTGTACCGAAAAATGCCGTCATGGGTCGCAAATGTTGTGATATGTCGTCAGTTCTCTGCAAGTTCACTTTGATGGTACCTATCTTCCAATTTCGATATTACGTGTCGTTCTCGGATGATGGTCTTATTTACTTTCCTCATATCCAAACAAAGTCTGATTTTTCTTTGGTGTGGCAACGATTGGGTTTAACCAGGTGGTAGGTCCCTCCACTGGTTCTATGATGTCTACCTCGAGTAAGCGATGTAGTTCCTTTGAGACCTTTTGTCTGGTACGAAACGGAATTCGCCTGATCGATTGTTGCTTTGGTGTTATGTTTAGATTGATGTACAACTGAAGTTGAAAGTTTTTAAGTTCACCCAAACCTTTGAAAAGTTCTGAGTATTCCTTCAGCATTTTGTCTCTTTACTTGTCACTTGATATGGAGTTGACAACTTTTGGTGGACCTACTCTCTGCAAGTTGATGGATTCGGCAGTTGATCGACTGAGGATGTATCCGGATTTACCTTTGATCACTGTAAACTTAGATTTGGTTGATGTTCCACGAGTGGATATGTTAGCGTAGAATGCTCCTATCGTGGGTAGTTGAGTGGTAGAACCGTATCGGTAGATACGTGCATGGCTTCTTATGAGCGTTGCGTTTTGGATTCAGTGTCTTGTACATTTTCTCATCAATAATGTCTATACATGAACCAGAGTCTATGAGAATGAAAATTAGAGTGTCATTTAGCATGATTTTATTCAATTTTAATTTGCGGTCTCCTCCAATGTGGTAGATGATGATATCTTCAGTTTGGTTTGCGTCCTCATACTGGTATGTCTCTGTTGCTTGTGGGTTTTGTTGATCGCTGAAGGTGATTTCGTTGACGTTTGGTCTGGGTTGTTGGTTATGGTTGTTTCTGTTTGGTGGGTTGTTTGGATAGTTGTTTCTGTGTGATGAGTTGTTTGACGGAAACATGCTGTTGACGTGTCCGACTTTTCCACATTTTCTGCACAACTTGTCTTTCCAAACGTCTCTTCAGTGATCTATGGCACCACATCTTCCACACATAATCCGACGGCTGTCATTTCTAGTTTATCTATGACAATGTGACGGACTAGTGTGATTACATATGTGCGGTTGTTTTCCTCTGCCTCTTGCTCCGTTGTTTTGGTGTTGTTGATGAAATGATAGTCTGTTTATATGTTCTTTATTTGGATCATTATCTAATTTCTCGATCTGCTGAAACTGCATTTTGACTGCTTCCACGGATTGTCCGATTTCAAGCACTTTCTCTAGTGTCAGCTCCTATTCTGCTAACAGTTTTTCTCGTAGTTTCGATGTCTTACATTCTCATACAACTCTATCTCGAATATAGTCGTTTATACTTGCTCCATATTCAATTCCTCAAACGTTACGGTTTTTGTGGACAGAAACATTTCTCCAAAGCTGCTACTGCTTCATAAAAACTCGCCTCCTTGTCTGGTAGAGTATCAAAAAGTTCCTGAGATCCTGCCCCCATCATAGTAAAAGGGCTTTTTTTTCTTACTCCATCCGTTATCCACGTAGCTATGATGAAGTAGCTGAATGATTTATACCATCATTTCCATTCTTGACTGAGTGTATTCGGGTATCCCTGTGGCGAAAATGTCTGTATCATAGATATTTGCAGTTAAGCCATTGTTTAGAGTTTTGATTTACTCTCTGAAGAAAAATATGCTTAGCTGCCTGTTGTGAATACGTTTGTGAATCCTCATCGCCAGAATGTTATGTCTTGTTTTACTCAGATTACAGGATATTCAAGGATTACAATCAAGCATAGAAGTAGTCAAGTATAAGTCGCCATCTTGGCTCTAAATGCTTTCCTCAAAATGTTCTAGAAAATGATCTCATGTAATATACACGAAATATCGTAAACGTAAACAAAGATTACAGGGTTCCTGTGAACACTACATATCTAATAAAGTTTAAATTCCACATTGGCATAAACTGGAGCACAATGTCAATGCCGTTTAGAAAGCTTGATGTTTTACATGTATCTGATATACTTTAATTCGCGCTCTGGCATNATGCCGTCATGGGTCGCAAATGTTGTGATATGTCGTCAGTTCTCTGCAAGTTCACTTTGATGGTACCTATCTTCCAATTTCGATATTACGTGTCGTTCTCGGATGATGGTCTTATTTACTTTCCTCATATCCAAACAAAGTCTGATTTTTCTTTGGTGTGGCAACGATTGGGTTTAACCAGGTGGTAGGTCCCTCCACTGGTTCTATGATGTCTACCTCGAGTAAGCGATGTAGTTCCTTTGAGACCTTTTGTCTGGTACGAAACGGAATTCGCCTGATCGATTGTTGCTTTGGTGTTATGTTTAGATTGATGTACAACTGAAGTTGAAAGTTTTTAAGTTCACCCAAACCTTTGAAAAGTTCTGAGTATTCCTTCAGCATTTTGTCTCTTTACTTGTCACTTGATATGGAGTTGACAACTTTTGGTGGACCTACTCTCTGCAAGTTGATGGATTCGGCAGTTGATCGACTGAGGATGTATCCGGATTTACCTTTGATCACTGTAAACTTAGATTTGGTTGATGTTCCACGAGTGGATATGTTAGCGTAGAATGCTCCTATCGTGGGTAGTTGAGTGGTAGAACCGTATCGGTAGATACGTGCATGGCTTCTTATGAGCGTTGCGTTTTGGATTCAGTGTCTTGTACATTTTCTCATCAATAATGTCTATACATGAACCAGAGTCTATGAGAATGAAAATTAGAGTGTCATTTAGCATGATTTTATTCAATTTTAATTTGCGGTCTCCTCCAATGTGGTAGATGATGATATCTTCAGTTTGGTTTGCGTCCTCATACTGGTATGTCTCTGTTGCTTGTGGGTTTTGTTGATCGCTGAAGGTGATTTCGTTGACGTTTGGTCTGGGTTGTTGGTTATGGTTGTTTCTGTTTGGTGGGTTGTTTGGATAGTTGTTTCTGTGTGATGAGTTGTTTGACGGAAACATGCTGTTGACGTGTCCGACTTTTCCACATTTTCTGCACAACTTGTCTTTCCAAACGTCTCTTCAGTGATCTATGGCACCACATCTTCCACACATAATCCGACGGCTGTCATTTCTAGTTTATCTATGACAATGTGACGGACTAGTGTGATTACATATGTGCGGTTGTTTTCCTCTGCCTCTTGCTCCGTTGTTTTGGTGTTGTTGATGAAATGATAGTCTGTTTATATGTTCTTTATTTGGATCATTATCTAATTTCTCGATCTGCTGAAACTGCATTTTGACTGCTTCCACGGATTGTCCGATTTCAAGCACTTTCTCTAGTGTCAGCTCCTATTCTGCTAACAGTTTTTCTCGTAGTTTCGATGTCTTACATTCTCATACAACTCTATCTCGAATATAGTCGTTTATACTTGCTCCATATTCAATTCCTCAAACGTTACGGTTTTTGTGGACAGAAACATTTCTCCAAAGCTGCTACTGCTTCATAAAAACTCGCCTCCTTGTCTGGTAGAGTATCAAAAAGTTCCTGAGATCCTGCCCCCATCATAGTAAAAGGGCTTTTTTTTCTTACTCCATCCGTTATCCACGTAGCTATGATGAAGTAGCTGAATGATTTATACCATCATTTCCATTCTTGACTGAGTGTATTCGGGTATCCCTGTGGCGAAAATGTCTGTATCATAGATATTTGCAGTTAAGCCATTGTTTAGAGTTTTGATTTACTCTCTGAAGAAAAATATGCTTAGCTGCCTGTTGTGAATACGTTTGTGAATCCTCATCGCCAGAATGTTATGTCTTGTTTTACTCAGATTACAGGATATTCAAGGATTACAATCAAGCATAGAAGTAGTCAAGTATAAGTCGCCATCTTGGCTCTAAATGCTTTCCTCAAAATGTTCTAGAAAATGATCTCATGTAATATACACGAAATATCGTAAACGTAAACAAAGATTACAGGGTTCCTGTGAACACTACATATCTAATAAAGTTTAAATTCCACATTGGCATAAACTGGAGCACAATGTCAATGCCGTTTAGAAAGCTTGATGTTTTACATGTATCTGATATACTTTAATTCGCGCTCTGGCATAAATTTGAGTACAATGTCAATAGTTTTTAAGTAATCTTCATGTTTTATATAAATCTAATAAACCTCAAATCCTGCTCTGGCATACATTTGAGCATAATCTCAATGCCTTTTTAAAATGTTAATGTTTCACATGTATCTGATGAACTTCATCAGATACATGTAAACATCTATAAAAGCATAAAAGCCATAAATTGTACTTCAGTGGAAGAGAGAAGAAGCATGAGCATGGTTTTGGTATCCTTGTGCACAAGGAGACCTTGAACAGTATAATGACCTGTCATTCAATTTCCAACCGCCTTATGATCCTAAGTCTAAGGGCTACACCATTCAACATCACCATCATAAATCGTGTAGTCGTGATGACGACTAGGTAGAAGACTTCTATGATCAATTGCAAGAAGTCCTGGACCAGTCACCAAAGAAATACATCATTGTTGTACAAGGCAACTGCAATGCCGAGATTGGACAAGACGCCTGTGAGAACTGGAAGGCACATGTGCACGATACTTCAACACCGAGACAAATGAAAGAGGCTTGAGACTGCTGGAATTCGCCAGTTACAATGACCTAAAACTGGTAAACACCTTTGGCCATCACAAAGCATCCAGACGTTGGACATGACACATCCCAGGTGGAATATACTACACCCAGATATACTACATTATGGTAAAGCGGAGCTTTCAGTCTAGTGTGAACATCTCTAGAACCAGAAGCTTTCCAGGAGCTTTCCAGGAGCCGACATTGGAAGCAACCACGAGTTAGTGATGATGACCTTTAGACTCCATCTGAAAATGGTCAGCAAACAAGGCAGCACAAGGATCAAGTTTGACCTCAACAAGCTGANAAGTTCCTGAGATCCTGCCCCCATCATAGTAAAAGGGCTTTTTTTTCTTACTCCATCCGTTATCCACGTAGCTATGATGAAGTAGCTGAATGATTTATACCATCATTTCCATTCTTGACTGAGTGTATTCGGGTATCCCTGTGGCGAAAATGTCTGTATCATAGATATTTGCAGTTAAGCCATTGTTTAGAGTTTTGATTTACTCTCTGAAGAAAAATATGCTTAGCTGCCTGTTGTGAATACGTTTGTGAATCCTCATCGCCAGAATGTTATGTCTTGTTTTACTCAGATTACAGGATATTCAAGGATTACAATCAAGCATAGAAGTAGTCAAGTATAAGTCGCCATCTTGGCTCTAAATGCTTTCCTCAAAATGTTCTAGAAAATGATCTCATGTAATATACACGAAATATCGTAAACGTAAACAAAGATTACAGGGTTCCTGTGAACACTACATATCTAATAAAGTTTAAATTCCACATTGGCATAAACTGGAGCACAATGTCAATGCCGTTTAGAAAGCTTGATGTTTTACATGTATCTGATATACTTTAATTCGCGCTCTGGCATAAATTTGAGTACAATGTCAATAGTTTTTAAGTAATCTTCATGTTTTATATAAATCTAATAAACCTCAAATCCTGCTCTGGCATACATTTGAGCATAATCTCAATGCCTTTTTAAAATGTTAATGTTTCACATGTATCTGATGAACTTCATCAGATACATGTAAACATCTATAAAAGCATAAAAGCCATAAATTGTACTTCAGTGGAAGAGAGAAGAAGCATGAGCATGGTTTTGGTATCCTTGTGCACAAGGAGACCTTGAACAGTATAATGACCTGTCATTCAATTTCCAACCGCCTTATGATCCTAAGTCTAAGGGCTACACCATTCAACATCACCATCATAAATCGTGTAGTCGTGATGACGACTAGGTAGAAGACTTCTATGATCAATTGCAAGAAGTCCTGGACCAGTCACCAAAGAAATACATCATTGTTGTACAAGGCAACTGCAATGCCGAGATTGGACAAGACGCCTGTGAGAACTGGAAGGCACATGTGCACGATACTTCAACACCGAGACAAATGAAAGAGGCTTGAGACTGCTGGAATTCGCCAGTTACAATGACCTAAAACTGGTAAACACCTTTGGCCATCACAAAGCATCCAGACGTTGGACATGACACATCCCAGGTGGAATATACTACACCCAGATATACTACATTATGGTAAAGCGGAGCTTTCAGTCTAGTGTGAACATCTCTAGAACCAGAAGCTTTCCAGGAGCTTTCCAGGAGCCGACATTGGAAGCAACCACGAGTTAGTGATGATGACCTTTAGACTCCATCTGAAAATGGTCAGCAAACAAGGCAGCACAAGGATCAAGTTTGACCTCAACAAGCTGACAGATCCAGAGGTAGCAACAATCTTCCAAGAAATAATAGGAGGAAAATCCTCTCAACTTCTCATCCTCAATGCATATGATACAGATCTAGACTCATTGACTGACACCTTCATCTCAGCAGTGATCGAATCCTCCTGTGAAATCATTGACAAACATCGTCCAGTCAAAAAGGCTTGGGTCACAGCTGGTATTTTCGATCGGTGCAACAAACGAAGGGAAATTAAGGAGATGAATAAAACCAAGGGAGCAAAACGTGTAAGGAAGTCAACCAGAAAATAAAAAGGAGCATAAAAAAGGTAAAGGAAAACTGGATAGAGGAGCAATGCCAAGGTAATTGAAGAGAGCTTGAAGAATAACAACAGCAGAAAGGCATACCAGCTTGTGAAGGACTTGTCCAGCACAAAGCAAGGAAGATCCACTACCATCCAGAACAAAACAGCGAAATGATTGACAGAGAAGCAAGACATGTTAAAGAGATAGTCAGAGTACTGCTCAAAACTGTACAACCACAGAGCCACAGGAAATCCAGAGGTACTGAATTTCCCCCCAGTGATCGACACGGACAACCCTATCATACTGCGTGAAGAAGTTGAAAAGGCAGTGAAAGCTGAGAAAAGGGAAATCTGCTAGATTGGACAACAGACCAGCACAACTAGTTCAAGTAGGAGGAGAAGACAGAATACGCATCCAACTGACTATCTGCAACAAGATCGGGTAGACAGGGGAGTGTCTCACCCAGTGGACTCAGTCACTAATCATCCCCATCTTCAAACAAAATCAACTTACAGCAGTACCAAAACTACCACACGATAAACCTGACCAATTATCTCAGCAAAGTCATGTTGAAGATCTTACTAAATAGACTAAAGCCAGAAGCAGAAAAGATCATCGCAGAGGAACAGGCTGGTTTTAGACTGGGAAGTAGCACAACTAAACAGATCTTCAATCTTAGGATTCTGTGTGAAAGGCATCTTCAACACCAAGAAGATCTCTACGATGTCTTCATAAGTTTTAAGAAGGCGTTTGACAGAGTTTGGAAAGCAGTCTTATGGGCCACTATGAAGCTGTACAATATCAATGCCAACATGATCAGAGTGATAGAACAACTCTACAACAAGACCACTAGTGCAGTCTATTTCAACAACAGCATAGGATATTGGTTCAGAAAAACAGTTAGACTGAGACAAGGTTGTTTCATCTCACCCACTCCCTTTAACATCTTTTTGGAGAGGATCATGACTGACATACATGAAGACCATGAGGGAACGATTAGCATAGGAGGCAGGACAGTGACAAAGTTGTCCTTTGCCGATGACATCAATGGCTTGGAAGGCAAAGAAGAGAAGCTTATGAGACTAGTGGAGAGCCTTGATAAGATCCCTTAGGCCTACGGAATACAGATCAGTGCAGAGAAGACAAAACTGATATCCAACATCACGAATACCATAAAAAATGACATCAGAATCGATGGAAAAAAGCTTGGAACCATCGGCAGCAATAATCGCAAATGAGGGATCCAAACCTGAAATAGTCTCCAGAATCGCACAGACCACAATAGGACTCATGAAACTCAAGGTCATCTGGAATGACAAGAACACTGAATCTGGCATCCAAGATCAGACTGATTTGCTCACTGGTCATTCAATCTTTTTATATGCTTGTGAATCATAGAGTAGACATCGAGAAAAGAATACAAGCAACAGAGATGAGATGCTTCCGAAAGCTGCTTGGCATCTCCAACGAGGAAGTGAAAAGGAGGATAAGGAATGCCATCGGACCTTACGAAGAACTCCTGACCACAAAAAGAAAGCGCAAACTGGACATGTAACAAGATCACATGGACGTGCAAAGATATTCCAGCAGGCAAGGTCCAAGGAGGCAGAAATAGAGGACGACACCCCAGAGTGGACGCTGCACTTTTTTAATTTCATTTTGTTTGACAACTTTTACCCTGGCACTGGACTGGACCAAAATAAGGGATGAGATAAGAAAATTAAAGTCAAGTGGGTTTTTAGTAATCTGAAAAACAGACAGGAAATTGGTCATTTTTGTGACTGGCTGTCTAAAACTATTGAATACTAAAATACTAAATACTAAATACTAAAAGGAGACTAAAACTAATGAAATTCTTTTAGTCTACAAAGAGGAGATGAAGAAAGTTAAGTAAGAATTGCCTCCAGTTCTTCTAAATGGAAGGTAGACCAAGCTCTGCCAATTAATTTGTTTTAGCTGCTTTGTTTTTAACTGTTTCAGTTCCAAATTTTCACTGTATTCATAGTTTAGCAATAGATGCTGAGCTATATCAATTAACAATTTTGCGTATACTCTTTCATTTTCTTTTTTGTCGATCTCGATTGACGCAGGGATGTCTTCTAGAAATACTAAGTGCATGTCTTTACGTACTTGGCATCACACTGGCACTGAAACTTGTGAACAATCATACTTAACTTTGTGGCAGGTAAGACATCTTTTGTAGATGAAGCAAGAATATTTTGGGAAGTGAAAATTATTTTGAGTGCAGTGGCACGATAGCGTTCCGAAACTTCTCTGGTAATTTGAATTTCGAATTTAGTGAAAACCGGGCCAATCCAGGGTACTTCATGCATTTTAATCTCATATTTTTAGTTTGAAGATCAGAAAAATTGGAAAAATTAATACCCTTCATAATATGTAAGCAAAAGGAACACTGCTGAAATTAAGGAATCGAGTTTCTTCTCCCTTTTAACAAAAGAAGTGTCAGATTCGTTCGTTTTCGTGTCTCGGCTACAGATATTGCCTATGGTGTGGGCTCCTCTAAGTTAGCAAAGTTGCAATTTGGGGCGTCTGGACATTGCAGGAGGTGGTCCATAGTCTGTGTGGCATTACAGCTGCAGGTGACAGATATTGACAATCCCATTCGTTTCATGACAGATTTGTGTCTACCAGAACCAGTACGTAGCCGGTTTAGACTGCGCCACGTTGTCCAGCCAAGATCGTGGCCAGTAGCAAGTTGTTCTTTGGAACTACACCTCTGCTCTCAAAAGCTGTTGAGTTTGGTGATTCATCCCATAGTGCCTTCCACATGGTTTGTCGTTGAGATTGAGAAGATTAGATATTTTTATCTGGTATAGACAAGAAGCTATGTCTTGACTTCAGTCAGATAAACATAACAAATGGCTTTTGTCATCGTGATTGTGGTTTTTCTGGGAAGGGTATTATGAAAAAGGTTTTGGGAATTGTCAAAAACTTTGGTCTTTAAACCAGTTTTTGTCATGATCATGGTTATGATAGCTCTACAAACAAAGATAGTAAACAAAGATAATAAACAAAGATGGTAAAAAAGATGTTAAGCAAAGGTGGTAAACAAAGATGATAAACAGAGATAGTCAACAAAGATAGTCAACAAAGATAGTAAACAAAGATAGTAAACAAAGATAGTAAACAAAGATAGTAAACAAAGATAATAAACAAAGATAGTAAACAAAGATAGTAAACAAAGATAGTCAACAAAGATAGTAAACAAAGATAGTAAACAAAGATAGTAAACAATGATAATAAACAAAAATAGTAAACAATGATAATAAACAAAGATAGTAAACAAAGATAGTAAACAAAGATAGTAAACAAAGATAGTAAACAAAGATAGTAAACAAAGATAGTAAACAATGATAGTAAACAATGATAGTAAACAATGATAATAAACAATGATAATAAACAAAGATAGTAAACAATGATAATAAACAAAGATAGTAAACAAAGATAATAAACAATGATAATAAACAAAGATAGTAAACAATGATAATAAGCAAAGATAGTAAACAAAGATAGTAAACAAATACAGTATAGAAGCCACTTTGATACAGAATCAGAATCCCAAAGCATTGTATGTTTGAAGTAAATCTGAATCTGAAGTAAATCTGAATCTGAAGTAAGTCTGAATCTGAAGTAAATCTGAGTGCGTTTCAACAAATACACAAACTGATGGGCATTGTTAGGGTCGTTAGCCAAGTTTTTAATGCGCATTCAAAGTGCTTAATCAATTTGAAAAAGAAAGCGTCCCGAGATTTTCCTCTTGCAAAACAAATGCCCGTCGTTGTCGTTTAGTATTCAGAGTCGAGGATCTGACAGCATTTATTGAAGCGGTTGATGTTGTATTTTATGTATGTGAGTCAATCAAAGACAATTCAAATTGACCATGGACAAGTGATTCTGTGAAAGATAGATATGGTTTATTTCGTGCCATGGTAAAGGTTGAGCCCATTTGCTATCTTATGGTTGTTTCTCGTCTATTAGAGGTTACCCTAGCTTAAAAAGGGCTGCCTCAATCAACGAATATCGACATCAGTGATTCAGTGGAAAAGGTCGTTTTACTTATCAAATATTATATATTATATATTATATATTATATATTATATATTATATATTATATATTATATATTATATATTATATATTATATATTATATATTATATATTATATATTATATATTATATATTATATATTATATATTATAT
>RDPX01000644.1:38294-59347 GCA_003991215.1 Morbakka virulenta
AATATATAATATATAATATATAATATATAATATATAATATATAATATATAATATATAATATATAATATATAATATATAATATATAATATATTAATTATTATATATTATATATATTAATTATATTATTAATTACTAATAGGCAATCCTGAAGTAAGACACTAAAAATGACCATCATCCACTCTTCAATCTTTTAATGTCAAGGAGGAATTCATAAGGAAAGGTATGAGAAGGTTACAGACAGAAAAGGTTCTTATTATAAATAAGATTTCATGCAGCTCTCAGCAAAAATGACTGTAGTAGTCTTTTGAGTTTAAGCAGTTGGATTGAAAAATAGACCATGCTTACCATCACTTAGCTTTCTTTTAAATCTTCTTCTTCTTTCTATCCTTCTTCTCCTTTTTCTTCTTTTTCTTTGTTTTATTCTTCTTCTTTTTCTTCTTCTTTTTCTTCTTCTCTTTCTTCTTCTTTTTCTCCTTCTTTTTCTTCTTCTCTTTCTTCTTCTTTTTCTTCTTCTTTTTTTTCTTCTCTTTCTTCTTCTTTTTCTTCTTCTTCTTTTTCTTCTTCTTTTTCTTCTTCTCTTTCTTCTTCTTTTTCTTCTTCTTCTTCCTCTTCTTCCTCCTCGTTTTCTGCGTCCTCGTTGACGCAGGCATAGATTCTCATGCGGGTAGTTACGATAAATTCTGCATTGGAGGGTATATCCTTAAGTTTGTCATACAACTTTATTTCGAAATGTGTCGATTTCCTCCAATTTTGAGTGCGGGGTTTATTAATTTGGGACAGTATTAAAGGAAATGGGTGGTTCGCAAAACGCCTTGACTTGACCTTTTCATACTGACGGAGAAGCACAACACCACAAAACCAAGTCCACTTTTTCATGAAAACTTATCAATCAACTAATCCATCAGTTAATTAATCAATTAATCAGTCAATCAATTAATTAATTAATTAATCAGTTAATCAATTAATCAATCAGTTAATCAGTCAGTTAATCAGTCAATCAAGCATTTAATCAGTCAATCAATCAATTAGTCAGTTAGTCAATCAATTAATCAATTAATCAATCAGCCAATTTGGTTGTTTGCCACATTTTCCGATCTGACGAGTTCCCAATCTTCAGTTTCTAGTAAAGAAATTCCTTTATTCTATTGTGATTGTATTTTAATCTGGATATGATCACCTGTTGAGTGCGAGTTGGGTTGTTGTAGGGTTATTACTATTAAAGTTAGGGTGACAATTGTTCCACAAAGTTTTGATTGCACCCTTTTGTGAGACTTTTAGCCTCCTCCAGGTCCATGCTGTTTTATATTTGTTCCATTTAGGCACTTTTCTTGGCAAATAGAAATGAAATTCTTGAGGTACATTTTATACTATGGACAGGGTACTATAATGTACAATTCGCTTTGGTACTGGAAAGATACATATTTTGCTTACCAACACACAGGCATGTAGTTATTAATTCAATGCATATTGCACGAGGCTGCCAACCAGCAACAATCTAGCAGGACAACAACAACAACAACAACAATAATAATAATAATAATAATAATAATAATAATAATGCGTATTCTTAAATAATACGTGTTTTGCACAATTAGTGGTATGATTTCATTTCATAATTTTTATAACACAAATTTTATGTGCTTTTATTAATTTTATATATATAATCTTGAAAGACCAATTAATTATTTTCGACAATTAAAAATTCGATGCCTTTTTAAAGGATGTAATACATTAGATTGGTTAAGTTGATAAGTGTTATAACAGAAGCTAATTTCTTCCCTAGACATACTAATCCCTACCACAAAGTAAAGAAAGAATGCAGTAAGGACGTTGCTGGTTTTCGGAAAAGCCTGGTAGATAGTGTTTTCAACGATATCTCCCCCGGTTCCTTAATTTTTTCCCTCCACTCCAATTTTTCCCGATATGAGCATCCAAATGTACCTAGAAATAAAAATATTCTACCCGATGTCAGCTCGCCCCAAAATGATTCCATCTGTGAAGGCGCAAAACAGCATGGACATTAAAATTTTAACATGAAATAGATTTACTACAAAAACATATTTTTGCTCTTATCTATATAATCTCTGCTGCAATCAACTTTTTACAATTACTTTCTACCTCGCTTCAACTCCACGCGTACATCATCACTCATAAACCTTGTCAATCAGAGACTCAAACCCCCATCAAATCGTCAGGCAGGACACCTGATGTGGTAGTCAAAATAAGGCATTTGTGTGCTTGTCGATTAGCATTAGTCTTAAGTCCATCATATAAACTTGAATTAAAAAATATAAGCAATAAATTGTTTCAATTTCTGTACAGCTAGAATTGAATAAGTAGATAAAAGGAAGGGCGTTTAGGTTATTTCTTAAGTGAACCTTGAAGGTCCTCAGAGACACGCAAGGAATGTGAATTTTTTGTTTTCTCTGCAGGAGTTAACCACTTTTTTCCTTCTTAATTAACTTGTATTTTTTTCTGAGATGTCTCCAGATGTTGAGAAAGTTGAGCCAAATCTTTAGTTATTCCTTCGATCTCGTAATCGATACTAGCTAATGACTTTTTTTGGACGTTTTCTGTTCTTGTCCTGCCAGCCATTATTGTAGCAATCAACTTTGAAACATCTTTTTACTAAAATATCATCTTCTTTCAATTTTCTTTAACAAGGTGTGCTCTTATCATGTTTTTGCCATCAGCGTCTGTTTTAAATGCTTACAGTTTAATACCTTCTACTGCTAATTAAATATCTGCAGGTGACATACTAGTACAAAGTGATCACAAGAAGGACTCTNTCAGATTCAAATCGGAGATTAAAAGGTCAGGTGAGGTCTATTTGGTAGATCGAGCTGTAGGATGTTTCAAAGTATTATCAGACTCAACCTGGGGCACTGCAAAGTCAGCTGAGGTATATTAGGTAGATCGAGCTGTGACGATTTTTCAAAGCATTATCAGATTCAAATCGGACATTGAAAGGTCAGGTGAGGTCTATTTGGTAGCTCGAGCTGTCATGAAGTTTCAAAGTATTATGAGATCCACATTGAACATTGGAAGGTCAGGTGCAGTATATCTATCTTTGTGTCATGTCTAATGACATCGATCATCATAGTGTCCCAAATTTTACAACGTTTTGTACTAGGTATAATTTTTTTCCCTAACCAAGGTTGACCCCTTCCTCTTTTACACTAGTAATCTGCCAAGAGCTCTCTTTCCTGTACCCCCTTGTACTACCCAAGTATTCTAGTTTTTCCTTTCAAGATAAAGATCAAAGTATGGCCTTTGACACTTTGTAATCGTTTTCTTCAGACTCCTGTGTTTATCCTACATTTCTAATAATAAATCATTTGCTTAGCTTATCCATCCATGATACTCTTAGGATTTGCTAATAAAAGCATAGTTCTTAAGACACTACTTTCTCTGTCATAGTCGTATTTACATTGCATGTTTGACAGCCATATAAAAGAACTGACCATACGAAACACTTTGATACTCTTTTCCTTGTTCGTAAAATTAATAGTTCTGTTTCTAAAAATATTTACAAGACTTTTAGGAGATTTAGTTGCTGCTACTCTTCTTTGTTTCATTTCTGTCACATCTACCATCTGTCAGAATATTATCTAAGTAACTTAATTGGTCTACTTGTTCGATAACTTTTCCATTTAGTATCAATAAAGGAATCTGAAACCTCTTTTCTTCCTCGAAATACTCTTACAAAGCCCTTTTCTTCACATTCAGTGACAATCCTAACGTTTCGCTTTTAGTCATAATGTTATCAACAATAGTGTACGTTGAAATTCTGAGCCTGATATAATCCCTGTGTCATCTGCGTATCTAATATTATATATCGTTTTATGTACATTTTCTTTAAGTCGGGAGGTAGAGTAAAAAGACGCTTATTTAAAACTAGATTCTCATATTATGAATTGATATTAGTAAGAAAGGAACAACATAAACAAACAAATATATATATATATATATATAAATCTCAACAACAAAGACATTTTGTATGATAGGACAAGCTTTCGTATATTTACTTCGTCATGTTATATATATATATATATATATATATATATATATATATATATATATATATATATATATATATATATATATATATATATTTGTTTATATAATATATATTTTTTTGTTTTTTAGTCGCGAGAGAGAGTAAAAAGACGTATATAAAAATATATATATATATATATATATATTAGTAAAAAAAAAACAACATAAACAAACAAATATATATATATATATATATAAAACTCAACAAAAAAGACATTTTTTATGATAGTAAAATCTTTCGTTTATTTATTTCTTCATGTTATATATATATATATATATATATATATATATATATATATATATATTTGTTTATGTAAAATATAGTTCTTTTGTTACCATTTACTGTGCTCGATGGAAATCCAGAGCCAATATATATATATATATATATATATATATATGGTTCTATAATTTGAACTGACCTTTGTCGTAAGTTCTGCAGTCGAAGTAGTTTCCACTGGAAATAGCGCAAGAAAGAGTTCTGATGAATGTTCTCCTTCGGTTCGAAATTCTTTTCTACCATTTCGATTGATTCTCTCTTCATTCGAATTCTTTCGAATGCTCCCCATTGCTGTGGGAATATTTTTACAATCTCGCTTGATTTTCCCTTCCTCCAAATTATTCCGAATGCATTCAAATGCTTAAAAATGATTTTACAATACTGCTTGATTTTTTCTTTGTTAGAGCGCAACAAAATGTTTCCGAATTTGTTTACTTTTCACGATTTATACACTTTTTAGTGCACTCTGTAGAATTTTCAATAATTGAGATTTAAGGCCAATTGACTTTTTACTTTATGGGAGCTTCCATTTCATGTCAATTTACCTTGTATACACAAAACTGATATTTGTGCCAATTTTCAAATGTAATTTATCGTGGAAAAAGAAGAGTTGGAGTTATTTTTTCACTGTGATTTAAAACTGAAATAAATTCAGTTAAAGGTTGACTCAGTAGCAAAAAAATTACTTAAATCAACTAACAGATATTTTTTTCAGTGGCCACAAATCAAGAGGTTACTATCTTACCCTTACCAGATCGGGCGCATTGCCCGATTGTGGTGTGGTGAAGACAACACCCATCCATCGAGTCCCTATGTTGCGGATAGGGGAACGGCCTCTAGATATAGAGGTTAACTGCGAGTATGGAAATACGCAGTCCCGGACAAAATCACGGGTTTCCCTTCAGCAAATTATAGCACCTGGTAGCTGCCCGACCCGAGTTAGTGGCGAAGTCATTGGGAGCAACATGATGGATGTGATGTTTAGCAGAGGAACTTCAGAAGTCAATGGTAAATTTCACGGGATGTTGACCGGAAGAGCTTCTATATTTAGTCAAAGGTCAAGATCCATTTGGTTCAGTTAGGTAACCACTTCCCTTGAATACAGTCGTCGCGTGAGTATCCAAGTGTATCACTACGAACGAAAAAGAGGTACCATCCTTGGAAAATTACAAGCCATCCGAATTCCAAAGTATGTTATAGCACTTAATTTATGTTTAGCTTCAGTGTATTTAAAGAGGGATTTTTTTCTTTTTTATTAACGACTTAAGAACTTGATGTTGTCAATATAGTGAACCAGGAGCGCAAATCATGTCTAAGATAATATAGCCACTTACTTTGGATGGAGAACGCAAATACAGTAAAGGAGACATAGAAATGGAGAAAGAAGGTAGAAGACCAGTATCAAAACCAATTTAACGGTGGGTAAAGAACATGCTCACTAAACTGTTCATTACAATCGTCTTTCCTGTTTTAGAATTGATTATGGTTGCTACACTACCGAGAAAATAACGTTAATCATTCTGGCATGGAGTATAATTGGCCACAAGGACTCATAGTTTGATTCTTACGGGAGGAAGTTGCATTAAGTCTGAAATCTCATTATTCAATGACTCAGTAATCTTTATCAGACAATTTAATTGCTCCGCCCATTGGCAGTATAAAAATGCAAAAGAGGTTGCAGACTAAGGGTAGGGAAGCATAAGACTTTTTTGATTTCTCTTCGGCATCATCATTAAAATGACATAGCAAGAGATGAGTTTATAAGGCAGTTTCCTTGGTAAAGGAAAAGGGTAGGAATACCTTCTATATATATTTATATACATCGAATATCCCATGCGACTTGCAAAATGGAGAGACGATGAAGCAGAAGATCGTGCACTGTGAAGGAAGCAAATTCAGAAGCGCTAACCAAGGAGCAAAGCTAGAAAAGAAGAAAGATGATGATGGTGATTATAATGATGATTATGATGATTATGGTATAAGAACCGTAAAAGGCACAAAATAATACGTGTATTGAGCAGTGAAGAAAAGGGATAAAGCTTAATCCAAAGAGATAGTGTTGACCAAAGGCTTTAAAGCAATCGATTCATATGATGGGAAAGAAGCAAGCAGATGAGTTTTCCAATCTAGATATACGAGATAAAAAAACACATTCATAGAAAGATTTATCACAAAAAGACAACATACAGGGAGGCTGAGGGAAATGAATAATAGGTTGCAACAAACTGAGCTGATACTAGCAATATGCACTCACCAGAACACTTGTCATTATTTGAATTTTTCTGCGATGCTTGATAATACAGCGCAGAATCAAAATAAAAACTTTCATTCGCATTTTCAAGAGCGCACATTTGGTAAACTATTACAGGCATCAATTGTAAGAAGCGACACAGCAGAGAAGAGACATAATTTAACGTTGACTATGTACATTAGATGTATGGTCTAGTTTCTGTACAGTTTCCGTTGTCCTACTCGATAATTACGTAATTACAGAAAGGTAATGACATCCTTCATGATATATACAGCTAACACGCAAGTTCTTTAAAGTTCTTGAGAAAAAGGTTGCATTTTGAGTTCCATAATAACTGGTACTAAGAGAGACGAATCCAGAGCTAGAAAGGTGTTGTAAGCACCTTACTTTACCAATGGCTATTTCTACATGAGTGGGTCTATTTTGGGTCGGTTTTTTTCTATATTTTATGGATCAGTAAGTGTAAGTCTCTGTCACAGAAGGACAGCTTGCAGCATTATCAAATTGGAGTAAAAAGACACTTCTCTATTTTATTACATAGGAAACTGAATCCAAAACAAAAACAAGCCGAACACCGAAAGAGACAAGATTAGGTGGAAAATGGTTGTATATATCGGAAATTTTTTTTAGTTTTTATGTTAAAATCACTTTTAGGTTCTTGTATTGATTTAGTTTTAGAGAATCTATAAGTTCGTTGGAATTAATCGAAGTTATAAGAGGTTTAATTTGATGAAATAAGAAATTTGGCGACGAGGACGACTGTAATGATAAAAATTAACATACAAAAATAGTTTGTCTCTTGTCCTATATATTTTTGGTCATAAAGTTCACTTTTGAGACTAATAGCTCTCTGGATATGTCCCTTAAATATATAGCCTTATTTGGCAGAAACATTAAGACAGCCAGAGAAGGTACAAAATTATATTATTTATGCTTTTTTTCATTCAGTGAAGCAGTACTTTAATGATGAAGTAATCAAGTCTTTAGAATAAGGGCAACCGGGATATTAGTGGATTTTCAAATTATATTACTAGTGGGGTCTACCATAGTAAATATAACACGCACTTATCATTAACCGTTATAGGGTTGAATTCTTGACTAAATCTTGTTAAATAATAAAAAATAGGTTAGATAAATTTATAATTAGCTATGAGATATTGGATATTGGAACAGTAAATGACGTCGCTAATTTACAGTAATGACTATGGACGTTTTTAGAAATCAAATTGTCAACAAAGTTAATGCACCATGCCATTAAATGCGTACATGTGAAATTACTTTTGTTTGCTTGTTTTTGTTGGTATTATATGCTATTTCTTATCCATTGTATTTTCGAATACTTTAGAAATATTAGGTAGCTAGATAAATGCCAGTTTAAATTGGCATTTAATTATTCATTTATTTCTTGCAATGACTTACGGCATGAAACTAAAATTAGAAACAAAGGGGGGGGACTGTGGCTTAATATTTGCCCCAATTGTACTGTAAACAAGAGCTTCCGGATTCGATTTCCCTAAGTGGGGGGGGGGAATGGTTAGGTACTTTACAAAAGACAAAAAGCTATTGGTTGGCTTTAGGAAGAGTATCCTAACAAGAAATTATCTACTGTCACAATAAAGTTATTGACCTCGGAACTCTACAAAAGGAAAAAGACAACAACAACAAACCCCCTATGCGTAAACAACGCAATTAATATGTCCGAAAATCAGACCCGAATCATAATAACAAGAATAAACCAGTTGATGGAAGATTAATACTATATCATTACATTATTTGTGGCAAACATAGATAATTTTTAAATTCTGAATAAAATGAAAAGTATTAACAAAAATGTCTATATGTAATAAAGTTGTAAATAAAAAAAAGAATAAACAAATAGCTTTATATTTGTTTAATTTTTATATAAAGCCCATATAAACATAAATACTGGATTTTTTTTGAAAATCATAGCACTCCTGCTTGATAAACTATAGAATAGATTGATAAAACACCTTCCAGGATAAAATAAGGACTTTCAGTGGTTCAGTCGAATTTTTCAAGTTCGAATTTTTCAAGTTCGAATTTTTCAAGTTCGAATTTTTCAAGTTCGAATTTTTCAAGTTCGAATTTTTCAAGTTCGAATTTAGTTGTTGAAATTGAGGTTGTTTGTTTATCTGAATATCATTTTCAGACCAATGTACCACTACCTCGGCTTTGGAAGGTTAATTATCTTGCACTGGTGACTTCTGGACCATATTGGAGTGTGGTTGAAATTTCCGAAACTAGTTGGAGAGATCTGGGGAGGAGGAGTGACACCCACGAAACTACTACTACTACTGCTGCTGCTACTACNAAGTTCGAATTTTTCAAGTTCGAATTTTTCAAGTTCGAATTTTTCAATTTCGAATTTTTCAATTTCGAATTTTTCAATTTCGAATTTAGTTGTTGAAATTGAGGTTGTTTGTTTATCTGAATATCATTTTCAGACCAATGTACCACTACCTCTGCTTTGGAAGGTTAATTATCTTGCACTGGTGACTTCTGGACCATATTGGAGTGTGGTTGAAATTTCCGAAACTAGTTGGAGAGATCTTGGGAGGAGGAGTGACACCCACGAAACTACTACTACTACTGCTGCTGCTACTACTACTGCTGCTGCTACTACTACTGCTACCACTACTACTACCATTACTACTACTACTATCTTGCACTGGGTGTGCAATCGGGAGAAGTCGGAAGATCTCTATTTAGTTTCCATATTTTTCTAATAAGTTACTGAGGTAAGATCAGGAAAAATACCTGCCAGGACAAAATGATTTGTTCCATCGGTAACACTTGGCCTTAAAATACAGGTTTTTTCACTAGGAATACCTATAAAGGTACTATGCTTTCACGTGAAAGAAAACCAGCATGCCCTTTCTGATTTCCAGAAATCAAGTGATGAAGGGTTAGCAATCGCTACCCTATATTTTCAAACCATTTAAACATACAAACTTAGGATGGGAAGCTATGGGATGTAATTTTCTATTCAAACTGATTCAGACAAGTAACCCCCCCCACCCCCACCCACCCCCCAAAATATTCATTGGCCAGATATTTATGTCAATCGTCAGGGACTATTATAAACATCACTTATATATAGTAATAACAGGCTGTTCATTGCAAAACAAATACTAATTTATGAAGAAACGTTAATAAACTGATTCCTAGGAAAAAGCTTCACAAATTGGAATAAAAACCTAGTTTCAACAGGTATATGGCTGGTGATGTATTAACCAAACCATTCCAACTAGTCCTGTGAACTTTACCTCCAAGATATTCTTGGATACCTCTCACTACAACCCCAGTTAACAGCATGACGTAACTCTTACCAGTTAGGTAAATAACAACAGATTTTTACAAAAGACTTGTGTATACATAACAAAATTCAGTAGCACTTTTCTGCCACAAATAAACAAGAGAAACAATAAATAACACCAACTTATAAATAAACACTTTTTTTATAAAGTGGAAAACACGAATGAAACGATTACATGATGAAGTCAATCCCTGTGTTCTGCTGGTACATGAGATATCAAGGATGCCAGTGGTATTATCAGGACAATACCAAGAAATAATTAACTTTCAGACAATATATTTAATTTTGCTAGCTAAGTATAATATTGTGGTATAATTTAAATCTAAAGCCTGTCATGTTATAAAAATTTAGAATCTTAAGCAAGACTTTAGAACCCTTCACAATCTGGAGATTTTTACCGATGCCTGGAATGATTAAAAATACGAATACGACTGTCGGGTTTTTAAAATACATTTTCCTGAAAACTGCTACATTGGAAAGAAAATGGTAGAAGGTAAATATCCTTTTCTTCATGAAGGAAAATCATCAATCACAATGATATTCCTTGCTTTAGGAAAATGGTTTGTATGCTGTGCAGCACGAAAATAAGACTGAAATTTTTGAACTATGTTTAAAGTTAGAAAGTCAAACGAACTAAAAAACAACTTGGTAAAGAAATTAATAAATGGATAAACATATGTGGAGGATATTTTTTGTCCCTAAAACACAATGGTGAAACATATTTTAACAAAACGTTGAATGATTTTTGCAAAGTTTTACATTTTCAAATTGTAGATTTTAGAGATTAAAATTTCAATAAATTTTTGAAAATTTATTTAAATTTGAGGGGTTCTAAGTCTTTCCTAACAAAATAAATACCACAATAACCCAGTGAAAATCTCACAATCATGCCCATGCTCGATTTGAATTTTTAAATTTTTGCCTGCTACCTTAATGTTCATAAGAATAATTGATACGGGATATCACGTTTTAATTCAACGTGATTGATACATAATAGATTTATCCAAGTATATCATCTAGAAAAAATTAGTGGAATAGAATAGTATGACAGAGACGTGAACCATCAGAAGATATAAGGGATTGCCAGGCTCCTAAATCACATACATTATAGTTACAACTTCTTAAAGTATATATTCCGTGTACCGACGTGTAATTTCATTTACATGGATACGCTAGTAATAGTCTACATTGTTAACGTGTAACTAAAATATTTCTTTTTATTGCCTCAAATTACATCAAATTCCATTTTTAAAACTTGACTCATTTCAAAATGGAAAATTTCAACCTATCGTGCCACAGTTAAGCAAATTAGATCTGAAATTTTAACCAGCCTTGTTTGGAAGAAAATTAAACATGATCTTTGAGTTTTATTTTTGGTAGCAACTGCTAGACAATTCAAGTCTTGAAAGTAATTGCTAAAGGAATAAAAGTACCTTTTGAAGCAAGAAGGGCGCAAAACGTAGTGAGGAGACAGAAAGAAGGCCCATTTACAGAAGAGCCCGGTGACCGGAAAGCTATAGAGTAAGGCAAAATATCAGCTGGTTAGAGTTGATTGATAAGGATATAAGCACCTGGAAAGAAAAGAGTGGCAAGGTGCCACACGCCGTTCCTTGTAAAGCGAAATCTGTCAGGCAGCCGACTGAACCTGAGTTTTGGAAAATGACCGTTACAGAAAAAAGAGGAAGCAAAAGAAGAAAAAGCAAAAGAAGAACCAGATAAAGAAACAGAAGAAGAAATAGAAGAAGAAGCAGAAGAAGAAACAGAAAAAGAAACAGAAGAAGAAGCAGAAGAAGAAACAGAAAAAGAAACAGAAAAAGCAGAAGAAGAAACAGAAGGAAGAAACACAGGGAAAAGAAGAAGGTGGATCCAAATAACAGCATATCGCAGACTTGTTACAAATTCTCTGAGCACCAAATACATAAGCATTACTTGTATGTTACGACTCCTGTTTGCAGTCCTCCATCAAATAGAACCTTAAGAGTAACACGTAGCCCTCTTTAATTATACAAGTTACAGTACACTGGAAATAATTTTATTTGTTTCTAAGGTTATAGCAAATATCTGAAACAGGCATTCCTGATATGAATGACGGTTTTACAAAGGAAAACAGTCTTGTTAAAACAGAGAACATAAATCTATTATAATGTCTTAGTTGTTTCTCCTATGAAATCTCAAATCTGAAAAAGGTACCAGTCAGGATCAAATAACAGTCTTTCCTGACGAGGCTGGAATTAGGACAATATTGTTGACTATAATGAATCAAAAAGATAATACAACCTGGCTTTTTTTCTATTTCCTGTGAGTACTACTAAAGTTGCCACCCCACCCCACCCCTCAAACAAAGGTATTCTAAAGTGATTTCCCTGACTTTCTTCTGTCCAAATAATCTTCCACGTCTCAGTTCTGAAGAAAAAAGAACCACGCTCCCACAAAATAACAATATACATCTTTCAAATGCTATTGATAATACTTCTTACCTCTTAGAATTTAATAGAATAATAATAATAATAATAATTGTTTTATCTATTCATAGAATAAAAAATACGAAGTTTCTCAAACTCCGAAGGTGCCTGCTTTGAGTTCAATCTTGTCGCTATGGCAACAACTGAAAGAACTCATATGCGTTGATGATGGATCGTAAGCTAAGCATATATCATTTGCGAATGCCCCTTAACGCTAGGGAAACCATTTTGTCCGTATTGTGAAGTAGGACTCGGTAAGCTATCTCCTTCACGAGCAAGGCTGTGGTTGCTTTGAGGCGGAACGTAGTATTGCGGTGATCTACTGTAGGGCTGGCCTTGACCATAGTCTGGATACTGCGGATATCCGGCTGGATGGGAATAGTATGACTGTGGCCAGCTTTGGAAAGGCCCGTGATGAGTTAGCGCTGGAACATGAGGAATATTTCTTCCTGTTCCCGATTGTTTCGGACTTGAGGACATATGATACTGACTTGGTACATCGCATGGAGACATCATTGTTTGTTGATGTTGCTGGTATGCAATCGTTAACTTCTCCTTCTTTCGCCACTTTGCTCTTCGATTCTGGAACCAAACCTTTAAAAGAGGTAGTAAGTTATTAATAAACTGAAAAGTAAGCCCCATCTTGAAGATCAGGTCTAATGAAAGTGAAAAAATGGCTTAAACTATTTTGTTCATCTTTCACTTTGGTTAAAAGATTAACAAATTGCCTGAGCTTTTTCTTATAACCTTGTCGAACTTTTTCTGGTTAGAACATTTCTGTCGCCTATTCTAACTATGATATCTAGTTTAGCAAATACTATATACGTAAATATATATATATACATATATATATATACGCATTTCAAATTCTACTGATATTTTCTCTTACTATAAGAAAAATTGTCTGAAGACTAAACTATCATCATTATCTTCAACATCAACAACATTAATAACGTCATTATCATTATTATTGTTATTATCATCATCATCAAGTACTTTACCCAATGGAGAGGTTGGAGTGCTCGTTTTGCCAGGTTCTACTCGTCGTTTTTGCTTTTATGGTGTCACACACTTTCTTTTGTGTATTTAGTCTCTCCTACATTAGCTCTTTGTGATTTTATCCTCTTTCTTTCACCACCTAGCTCTCCTGTCATTGACAGATGCTCTGCAGTGTCTTTTTCACACAACAGATGCCCAAACGAATTGACTTGCTTTGACATATGAAAGCTATTAATAAATGCTTCGCATTAGCTGGTTCTAGCGTGTTCTCGTCATCGTCAAAAATGGACAGATCAATTTCTAGCAGCCATAGCTTTCTGCCCACTTCATGTGCCCCCAGCAATTCTTGCTACTTCAACCATAGTCAATCTGTGTATGCCTTTGATGTGGTTTCTTAGCCGAGTCTTTTGTCTCCGTTTTCATAAGTTTCATATATATATATGTATGTATAGGCATGAATACAATTCTCTATTATAATCATTTTTACTAAGATTTACTTTTGAGGGTCAATTGTTTCAGCACAAGTCACAAACTTCTTCTGTGGTCACTGAATTTAAAGTCAAGAATAGGTAATTCTTGCAAATAGTTTTAAACTATCCTTGAAGACCACACCTATTTGTCTAGATCAGCGCTTATCCCAGAAATAGAAGACAGAGTTGGCTAGAAAAACATGACCAGAGTTTTCGCTTCCAGTATCCGCAGAAAGATGACAGAAAGCAAGTAAGCCTGCAATTGACCTGTCCATTTCATTGTTCTGAACTGTTATACTGGGCTAGATTTGTGAAAGGTAAATATGTTTTTGTGTTTTAGACAGTTTTCAACAAGGATATAATTAAACAGTTTTGTATTTCGACTAATGTATAGTCTTCATATACCAAGAGAATGCTTATAGGTAAGGAAAAATGAATATGAATATGAGAAACCTCAGATTGAAAGCAGAAATAATTGTGGAAATTACTGCTAAACTACCAATTGCTGGTCATATTTTCAGCTCTTCTTTGAAAGTTGGTTAGTAGTCATGTTTTCATAGAGAACAGCGATCCCATCAGTAAATTGTTTCTTAAATGCATTGTATTCATGTGAAATGAGCTACCGTGGCCAATATGGAAGACCCTCAACAGACGTCGAGTTGAGCAAGACCTCTCTAAAAGCGTGGAACATGAGCCCCACCAGTACCTGTGACTGCAGCAGTGAGCAAACCATGGCACACCTCATGTCCTGTAGCCTCGCTCCAAAGTGCACCGCTGACGACCTTGCCAATCCCAGCGACGCAGCAGTGGCCTGTGCCACTTTCTGGAGTGAAAAGATCTGAGATGATGACAGCCGCGAGACTCGACGAAGAAGAAGAATTATATTCATGTCATAAGCCATACTTTACTAAGCTTATCTTGTCATTTTATGAAGTGTGACAGCCTAGAAGTTGTTCCAAGTAGGTGGTCTGTTAATTTAGATATTCTTTCCAAATAACAGCTACTTAGTTTGTCCTCTCTGGTCACAAAAATAACCAAATTCTAATCATTTTTCCTTAAAATGAATCATAGGAATTCAACCCTACAAACCTGGTTTATTGGCACGTAACTTACATTCTACTTTACCTCGGAGCTTGCAGACATCAAAAGAAATGCTTGCACTGTGTTGTTGTATTTTAGAGGAACAGCCCCAAACAAGGAGTGAAATCACTTAGTATATGTAACAATAAACTCGCTTAAGACTTAGGCAGATAATATCATAGGAAGTAACATTAAAATATGATGGTAGAAACTTTTGAAATTGGAAAGAACACGAGGAGAACCTGTAGCTGTAAAATAAATTCCTAAAACGTGGAACCAAAACAATAAAGGGATAAAGATGCTACAAGTACTAAGTCATATACCATGTGTCAAAGTAATGTGGCACCAAAGAGAATATTATCAGAATATTATCTGTGGTTAAAACGATAAAAATGACAAAGACTGGGAATGTCAGGTCAATACAACATTTTGTACTTGGTTATGGATATCATGTTTATAGATTCAGGTATCAGTTATCAAGCTTCATGTGTAAATATCGAAAGGGACAGATGGACAGAGACAACAACTGAGACAGCGACAAAGGGAGAGAGACAGTCAGACAGAGAGGAAGAGAGAGAGAAAGAGAGAGAGAGAGAGAGAGAGAGAGAGAGAGAGGAAGAAAGGAAGAAAAAGAGTATTAAAGGATACATGGATATGTTATGACACGTTTCATAAAAACAAAGGTTTCGATATTAAGCAAACTATATTAAGTTTATTATAGTACAGAAAAAGAACAAAACAAACCAGCGCATGGCTTGAAGAGATATCTTCTTTTAGGGTTGTGTACACATCCATCGCCACCTAACTACTTTGAAAGCATTTTTAAAGGTATGGAGTAAAACAAACACTGCCTCAAAGCAGTACCATGTTGCAAAATGATACCTGGTACAATACACCTGCTCTAATTAGACCATCTATTGAATTAAATAGATCGATGATGCATTTGTTTAGTCATGCTGAGCCATTTTAATCTCATTTGTGTAGCCAAAAAAGGACTTAACTGTGTATTGAATATCTACATCACACAGACAATAACACGTTCTTTAGATGTCAACTATCTGTGTGTCTTTTTATATATCCTTTCTGTTTTTATTGTATATTTGTCTCCTTATACCTTTGACATATCAATGCTGCTAAATATTTTCTATGGTGATAAATAACAAATGTTTGGCAAACTTTTGTTCTTTCAGGCGCCATTTTAATCCTTTCTACGGAAAACCCAAGAGAGAATTTTTATTTTAGAAAAATGGAGATGTACAGTTTACTGAGTCTTGCTCTTATGTTTCCCAATCTAGTTTTTTTTTAGATCGATTCTAAATACATCTTTTTCATGTTGAAGTTGTAACATATTCCTTTGGGATATAGTAAACCAAACCATTTTTTCTCAATCAGATACTGATGATAAAAGAGTTTGTGAAAAATTGGTTCAGTATTTAAAAGAATGGGCCAAGTCGTTTTGGTTGGCGTGAGTTCAAATCGTAATGAAAAGGACTCCTTGTGTATAAAAAGAATTTTTAATGGTCAGAAATTGACATTTAAAGAAGATTCATGATCGTTGTATTTTAAAAAATACTGGTTTTAATTAAAACTCTTTCAGCTGAATACTTTCTGCATCACATACTATTATTTAATGTACAATAATAAATGTTTAAGAGAGCATTGCATATCTGTCATGGTAATAAAAATCATCATGTTTCTTTAATGATGTGTTCTTTTTGTATATTAAGTAAAAACCCTCCGAATAACCATTCAGTTTTTACTCAAACGCAAACGTTTTTGCTCTGCCTACCAATAAATACACACATGTAGATAGATAGACAGACAGACAGGCGGACAGACACAAACACACACTCACAAATGAATTTACTACCTGTTTTATTTTAGTAAGTCACATAAGTAAATTAATAATTTTAACTTATATATATAAATATATATATATATATATATAAGAAATCTCATCAGCATCGTGATTATATATATATATATATATATATATATATATATGTATATTAACGAATGAATATGAAATGTCATCAGCAACAGTGGTCTACTACATTAAAACGTAGGAGCTATCATATAATCAAATATACGAGTAAAAAAAACTCTAACTTTACAGTACTCAGAGTTTCATGTCTTTCACAATCTTTGTTTTCAGCTGAAGATTNATGAATTTACTACCTGTTTTATTTTAGTAAGTCACATAAGTAAATTAATAATTTTAACTTATATATATAAATATATATATATATATATATAAGAAATCTCATCAGCATCGTGATTATATATATATATATATATATATATATATATATGTATATTAACGAATGAATATGAAATGTCATCAGCAACAGTGGTCTACTACATTAAAACGTAGGAGCTATCATATAATCAAATATACGAGTAAAAAAAACTCTAACTTTACAGTACTCAGAGTTTCATGTCTTTCACAATCTTTGTTTTCAGCTGAAGATTATGAAAGACATGAAACTCTGGGTACTGAAAAGTTAGAGTTTTTCTTATTCGTATATCTGATTATGTGTATATATATATTAACAAATGAATAGGAAATGTCATCAGCATATATATATATGCTTTATTAATTTTGATGTTTATTATCAACTTATGCAAGTCATTATTTGTAAACCTTTCAGCTTATTTTTAAGTTTCCTCAGTACAAGTTGTCAAAGTAGAAATGGTATAATAGTACCAAAGTCTAAAAAACATATAGCGTAGTATAATACAAGGGTGTTGATATGGGTACACTTATAGCAGTCAGTTTTCCCAACTTATATATGACAAAATATGACGAATCACTAATCTCAGCCTGGAAGTCTAAATTCATTGGAACTTCTTCCCTGTGGCTCTGATTCATAGACGATATATTTGTCAATTGGTCAAGTGATCAAGAATCCCTTAATCACTTGTTAACCTTCTTCAATACGTTTCGTCATTGTTGGGGAATGAAATCTGCTATCAAATTTACATCCAGGTACTCCAATCACCATGATACTTTTCTGGACACTACAGTTTAACTTCAGAATTCCACTCTAACAACAGACCTATACTGTAAGCTCACTAGAGTCCACCAAATTCTTCGTCACTCTTCAGGACACTTTCCATTTGTCTTGGAATTGTTTCCAAAAGTAATTATTTCTACATATCAGACAGATTGGTACCTATTTGTTAGTCTATTGGTAATATCCTAAGTCCTTTGTAAACCATTTCAAACAATGTGGTTACAGTACAAAAATCCTGCTTAAAAACGCCAAGCAGATTTTATAAATTAATAGATACGCATTTTTACAACTTAAAAAGGACACAAATATTGTTCAACATCATTTGTAATAAACTGGCACATAAAATGATATCAGAACACTCTAATTTAGAGCTTGTTTATCCCGGACTTCCATTTTGTCCTTTGGAAGGAACAAAAGCTAGATCTACTCCTAAACTCTTCCTTGCTTTCCAAATCTACCTCCCCAAGACTCTCAATTAAAGAATCACAATTGCATCATTTGTCATTCTATCAGCTATGCAAATAAAATTATCAACCCGATTTCAAAGACGTCACCTGATATATTGGTAACTGCAATTTTTCTCGTGTCATTTATGCTGTTACATGCTGTGAACATGCCTAGACTATGTGTAGGCTGTACCACACCCCAACTCCACATCAGATTTAATGATCACAGATCAGAAATTTCATAAACTTTTATAACTAAATAAACATTATATCATTTATATAGATTACATTATTATAATTTAACTAAATACAAAAAATTATCATGTATATATGATAAAAATATATGTATATATATATATGATAATTGTTATATATGTATTACACATTGCTGAAAGGTAACAATGTTTTGAGAATTTTTTTTTCTTTCTGAATATAGTTTTTATATTATAATTATCTATAGTTAACAATGAGATAATTATACCAATTTTCTCATGTGACTTAAAAAATGGATACTGCTGAAAAATATCATTTTTCCCTAACTAAGACATTTTTTGCTTAACTGAGACTTGCACCAGTATTGCAATTTTCTCTTAATAAAAATCTTGGATAGACTTTGGCAGATACTCGGTAACATAGCCCTATACCCTAACTGAATCAAGTGATTTTTGCAGTTTACAGAAAACAAGGGAATCCATGAGATGATGAAAAACTGGATGTTAAAACATTTATCAGTACAGTGTATTTAAAGAATTCCCCTTAGTCTTTGGTCGCCCTTAAAGACCTATTTAATATCGTATATTCCGTGCAAGCGATCTTTAATACATATTACTTCAACTAAATATTCCTTCAAAGTTTGGAAAGCTTGCACACAAGCAAGACACACGGTGAAGACAATCCTTAAAATATCAGAAATATTTCAAATGAGATTCTAAGGATTGAAGTAGGTTGGAAAGATACTTTTGCAAATAATGACTGGTACTCTATTTACACGTCATTCTTATTAATACCAAAAATTTACCATTGGAAATCAGAAAATTGTCGAAAGTATTAAAAGATGTCTCAAGGTCAGCGGGTACCAGAAATTTGGCAAGGGGATTATCCAATGTAATGTAGTTACTTAAACTAAGTAGGCATTCCTTCAATTTAATTAGTTTACAAACATCCTTGTCTGCTCTTTCTTTTATCGATGTACGGTTAAGCTATCAAAAGGGAGTTAGTCCAATGTTTATTCGTCATAAAAGTATCTATAGAGGTAGAAAAGCAAGTGTTTTCCGTCATTCATTGTTTGTTATCTAAATAATCGGATTACTCACATATTGAATACAATAAACTAGTTAATCAGAGCATTGATTAATGAGCTTACAAAAAGCAGTCTACCAACATCTGAAAAGTAGTAATATTCTTCCCTTGATGCCATACGTAAGTTACAGTATACTAAATGCACTTCAAGGTTTTATATTTAATTAGAATTGGGATGGGCTAAACTTTCATTAATGTGGAAATCCTGTTGCCTTAGTTAAAAGAGGGAGTTTACTGGCTAATTAGAAATGCTGATTTTAAATGAACAGTCAAATAGTAAGCAGACTTTGATTGATTGATTAAATTATGAGATTTAAAAAGTATTCCTATTCTTGTACAGCTGAACAGTGCAATTAAATATATTGACGCAAGATAACACTGCAGCATTGTGACTGAAGAGATTTTGTACAAAGAAAGTAACTGCCAGTCGCAGACTTCAAGCCTGCCGCTATGATTCGCAGTGGTGACAAGGATGAAATGAAGTTAATCAATGCCTAATCCTTTTGCAGGATTGTTAGCTTTCGTTCTGTGCCAAAGAGATGAGAGATAGGTAGAAGTGATCACAAAAGAGTACAAAGTATGAGAGAGGCGGTATCTATTACCTTCCATAGGTAAGCAAGAGCACCACTTTAAGACCAATCTGATGCATTGTTCCTTTGTGTTCTTCTTATTCTGCTTACCTATCTTTTTGTTTGATCAGGGGTTTATCTATCTTCCAACTTGACTAAACAATGCATAACCAAGATAAAGTCCTTCTTAGGCTCTTGGAGTTATCTTTCTTTTGTATACATAGACTGTTACCCTTACTGAAAGGGTACTACATCTCAAAGCACACGGGCTGTGATTTGGAAAAAAGGCACCAATATCTGAAACGTCATATTGGAGTCTCAAGCTAATACATGATTGTTCTCTAGTAGGTCAAAAAACACTACCTCAGGTATAGCTCGTCCCCAACAATACAACAAGTTAGTTACCTGGCAGGAAGCGACATACTAGAAAGGGGTCCACATGTTCTTCTTGTGATTTGTGATATGATTTTTGATAAAACTGTATACTTTGTAAATTAACGATGCTTTTACTTTAAAGGCAATAATATTTTTAATTTTTTAAATATTCAAAAACCTATAATTTTCTTATTGAAAGGTTTGTGTTTTTATATGCTAGAAATAAAAAATCATTTTGCAGTAGAATGAGTCAAGTTTGCCTGCTGATAGAATGTAAGTTGTTTCTATATTATTCTTTAATTATTTGTCAACAGTTATTCATCTTTACTGTCCATCTATTTTGAAAAAAGTACTTAACTTGGGGACGGGGGAGAGTACGTGACTTGCTCTAGGTCTCTGAGGAGCCGTGGCT
>RDPX01000644.1:70283-81200 GCA_003991215.1 Morbakka virulenta
GATAGATAAATTGATAGATAAATTGATAGATAAATTGATAGATAAATTGATAGATAAATTGATAGATAAATAGATAGATAGATAGATAGATAGATAGATAGATAGATAGATGGATGGATGGATAGATAGATAGATAGATAGATAGATAGATAGATAGATAGATAGATGGATGGATAGATAGATTGATAGATTAATGGATAGGTGAATGGATAGGGGGATAAGTAAACTGTTTCTCTATTAATATGTTAATGTTTTTCCTGCCTGGCTTCATTTAGAGCTTTGGAGTCCTGTGTCTCATCAAAGTTATCTCTTTTTCTTGTAACGCTTTCTTTTAGATAATGAAATTACGTTTGTTACTGCGAAATATAATTTCTAAAAGCTTAAGGATGATACCATGGACAATTTTTTTTCAATTAAATTATTATTATTCACTTATATTTCCTTTAGTAGAACTGTCGTGCTTGACCTTTCTTCTTTTTGCATGCTGGTCCTTTAGAGAAACAGTGAAAAGCCTTTCCGTTGAAATAATCGTGAAACCCAATTTCGATTTTAAAAAATTTACTCAAGTAAGCTAGCAGTTAATACCAAAAGCTATATGTTGATCGCTGGATGGGTAAAGTACGTGAGCAAATTGTTTATCGTTTTGTAAAAGAAAATACAAAGAAGGATAACCCCTCATATCTTTTACATTACTCATCCAAGAATCTAAAAATACCTTATAACAATATTCCTATTTGTACAAGGCACTTGCGAGCACGTCGTGTTCTTGTTCTTGTGAAGTGGAATCTTCCTGAATTCTAACAGAACGATAAAGCGATAGACCCTCGTCATGAAATGGAGGCTAATCCAAAAATTTATCTTGTCATACAGTTTCCATTGGCAAGGGGTTTTTTCGCTTGTTTAGGAAATCAGTACCCTGCAACCTTAATATGTATGTTGAAAATCGTTCAGAAATTCTTTATGAGTCAAATTCAATTTACGTAATATGACATATGACATTTCGTTTATTGTTCGAATGTGACGTTTCATATTCGTGGGTGAATTTGGTAAGACGTTGCAGATTGTTTGTTGATTTTAACTTTAATGCCAATATTTATTATTTATTTTTTAAAACAGGTTCCTGTGGGGTACAAACCCTTTTCTTTATTACCATCTTATATTTTTTGTGTTTAACTTAGCAAACAAACTGTTCCCCCCAATTGGTATTGTCAAAAAATTGATATTCTGACGATTTCAAGAAAATGTCAGGATGAGTTGTTCTTCTTGCCAGCGGTATTTCCCAGTCGTCCTTCATTTCTGGTTATGTTATATGTTACAACTCTGTAGTAGGTCAATATGGCTCATGTTATTACTCGCTCTACTAGAATAGAAATTGTGGAACCTTGCCATTTTAATTGGATATTTCCAACTAAAAGGATGTTTCTTTTATTACAAAGTGATATTTGCTTGTCACATTTTCTAATTATGAAGTTGTATCAATAAACTACAAGTCTCTTTTACTTTTGTTTTGAATAAACCAAGAAAGTAAATTTAAAATTTGATCCTACCTTCATAAAAATCTAAGTTATGACCAAATGACCTTGGTATAGAAAAGACTTTCCTAACATTTTCACTCTCGTAAAGTCAAGACTTAGATATTTAAGCCTTTGTAAGAAGCTTTGCCTAAGTTATTGAAATGCTTATGGCTTAGTGAAGAACGATATCGGAAGATCAGTGTAGGTAATCTCCCGGTCCACGGAAAAGAAGTGATTTGTGGTTTACAAGAACGCGATTTGAGACTAAGACAAACCTTGGTCTATGGACTATGAGAGAAAGTGCGAGATGGATTTGTGTCTTTCGGAACGATGGTACAGCTAAACCCGACATGTTGTACTGTCTAAGCTGCGTTTTTTATGCTTGCGGGGTAGGCTAGATTTGACAAGTTGTCATTTTTATTCCTAAAAGAACACAGGCTTTAAGTATTCAGTTCACTATTTGTCATCTTTGATTGTATACTCATAAATCAACGTTTATAGAGACCAAGACGCCGAATAGTTCATCAACTCGAAAGTGTATTGTCAAACTTCAAGAGAGTAGGACAGGTGGAAACAAGCCAAACAAACAAAAAGGAGGACAAAAAGAAAAGCTTAGACTCTACCGACAAAGAAAATAATCTTGCGTGCTGATTCATGGGTAGGGCAATGTCGGAAAGACTGAAAAAAAAATGATGAGAAGACAATCTCCTTAGAAATTTGTTTTGTATCAAAGGGCAAACAAGTCGCCTGTGCCTAATTAAACAGTCTGCTGTATGTTGTAACTATCTCTGTTTAATAGCTAATAGATCTAAATTGAAAACAAAGGCTTTATTTGTGAGTGAAAGCTTAAGATATGAGTTCTCTCAACTACAGCTGAAAAATTACGTTTGATACACACATATTAATAGACATATGCACGTATATACAAACACCTATATATAGGTATGTGCGCAAGTATATAGTCTGGATGTATACGTTACGAGGTTTATCTAGCACTGCAGGTCTGCATGAGCTGAAAATTCCAAAATAAATTTTTGAAGCAGTTCTGCATTTCTGTCGTTTGAATATCAATATATATATTTTTGCGTAATCTTGTGTATTCGTATCAAAAATGCCTGATGATCGAAATATCGTGAAAGTATTAGTTGCAATCATAATTCTTATTTTTTGTGTTTTACCTTATGTATTTATATATATATTATATACATTATATAAATTATATACATTATATATTATATATATCAAATATATAATATGTGGCTATTTTAGAGGCAGATATTGTAGAGTAAGGATAAAGTGCTTTGTTCTACTTTATCCTTTTTTACGCTTCTTGGGGAAGCTGTCTGACCGTGACCTTTTGTCCAAAAAACTTTTGCAGATCCATTCATTTTTGTAGACTAGAATTCTACCATGCCCAATCTTTTTTCACTTACCTACCCCTCAGAAAACGCACAAGAATAATTAATTAGCCGTTTTACATCTGGTCTTTACAACTGGTTTACCAAACGGCTCCCTCGTATGTTTTTGTAATTACAAAACATTTGTTTATTTTCTATTGCCAATGTATGAAACCTCTTCTGAAAAGGTCAAATCCTTTCAAAAAGCTACACACACAAAGTTATAATACTCTCCAGGAGTATATCTTGGGCTTCAGTTAGTAGCGTCAACAATGGAACATGAAGCAGAGTTGGAGGTGGCAGAATTGAGAATGCTGAGGTGGGCACTTGGAGTCACACGCTTGGATAAAACCAGAAATGAATACATCAGAGGTACAGGAGATTGAGCGAGAAGCAAAGGAAGGCAAGGCTGAGATGGTATAGGCATGTGATCAGAAGGGAAAAGGACTATATTGGAAGAAGAATGTTAGACATGAGTCTGCCAGGGAGGAGAAAGAAAGGAAGACCAAGGAGACGCTATGTGGATGTAATAAAAGAGGACATGAGGGGGATAGGAGTGAGAAGGGAAGATGCTGCTAGCCGCAGCAAATGGAGGCGTATGATCCGCTGTGGCGGCCTCTAGCAGGGAGCAGCCGAAAGATAAAGAAGAAGAAGAAGTACATCTTAAGTATATTAAAGTTAAGATGCCCTGTTGAGTAAGTCGGATACATTACCTCAGAGTAACCATACTTCTAATTGAGAAAGAGGTAGTACCACATCACCCTGTTTCGTAGGCAAGGTCGCATCCCAAGTTTTTAGAAGTATGTTGGGGCCATATTCATGCTTCAATCTATGTATATAAATTGGCAACGCCAAATAAAAAACAACTCAACGACCAAAACTCAAGAGAATTCGTTTAAAAAAATATATTTTCCTTGGCAGTGAAAGCAAGTGATCTCTCAAGAATTTAGATTTGACCTATTAAATCCATTTAAAATTTTAAGCTATCCAATGGTCTAAAACTCTGTTTTTCAAGATGGGCCGTTATTCTAATTTATAAGGGAGCAACTTGGACATTAGCAATCTCACTGAAATTCAAGCTCAGAGATGCACCACGTTGTCTGCAAGTCACAGATAGCCCCGCCCATATCCTAATGCAATCATCAACCAAATCACAACTTCATCGTCGTCTTTCGCTTCATCCTCATCATTATCATCTACACCACCAGAACCAGCATAACCAACAATACTAACATTGACTTCACCAGCAGCAGCATCACCACCACTACCATCATTACCACCACCAGCTCACCATCAACAAGATCACCATCAGAGCGGGATTACCATCAATAACAGGATCACCGTCACTAGCAGGATAACCACCAACAGCATCACCAGTACCACCTACAGAAGCACCACCTACAGAAGCACCACCTACAGAAGCACCACCTACAGAAGCACCACCAACACCGGCACCAGCACCAACAGCAAGATTGTAGTCTTCTGCTACAATTATCCCTCTGGTGGTGTGGGGCCAGCTACTTGAGTTTTATTTTGCCACGGAATTCTGTTTTAAGTGTCTTCAGAACCTATTTATTCTTCTGTTTTCCAAGTACTTTTCGATTATGTCACTCTTTCTCTCATGTCACTCTTTCTCTTCCTTTATGTTCTTATTTTTTCTTCTCCCTTCACCTTCTTTTCTATTGCTCCCCTTATTACATTTTTTGTTTGCTTTTCATCACCTGTTCATGTCATCTTAATCTTGCTTTATTTACCTTTTCCAAATTGTTCAAAACCTCTTACCTCCTAATGTTAATAAATTTGATTCTGCCAATGAAGTTAACCCTTTAAATCAATATTTTCAATTCTCTTTGTTCCAACTCTTCTCGTTTTTATAGTTGCCCAGATTTTTATACCATGCAGTATCGTCACTGCTCAGGCTTTCACTCCATGAATCAATACCGATCTGATCACATAAAAGGAATCTTCACTCTCAATGTTTCAAGAATATTTGTCGCAGTTTGATGGTTGCATTTATCCAAACTCAGAAACACTTAAAGAATAGCATTGACTGGGCACTGTTTTCCAGAGCTAATTAGGCAATACCCAATGGTCTTCTCCTCTGGATACCACAGTACAGGCTCTGATCTGTGGTTCCTCCTTGAGGAAAATTTTTACTCCCCTGAAATTTGTTGTACTAGAGTACCATATATATACTCTCAACTTCCTAATTGTAGGGGGGGGTAAACTCCGTTTTTGAAAAAAAATCACCCCAATTTCAATTTATTACGACCCCCCCAAACTAAAGAAATTTACTTAAAGCACTACCCCCCTAATTATTACTACCCCCCCCCTGACAAGTGGATGTAAGCCCTCAATAATGGACCCGAAACTATTCATATGGTATTTGGAAAAGAAATATCAAAATTAGAAAGTATAAGTACTTAATGTAAAAATGTAATGTAAATGTAATGATTTAACTTCAAACAAAATATCAACAAACGTGAGTAAAATATAGCTAAGTATAATCTAACAGTCACAATAAATACATCAGAAAAAAATGTCAAATGCATTGTTATCATCATTGATGGAGTCTTCATTATCGTGTGATACTACATCATTCGCTTCATCTTTTTCATTTTCAAATGCATTATCATCGTCAATCATGTTTGTCTCTTCATTCTCGTTCGATGCATTATTTGCTTCCTCCCTTTCAGCTTCCGCCTGTCTGATGTCATTGGTTGCGGTAAGTGCTCCTATCAATATACCATCTGTTTTTCTCGCTTCCTTACGTAAGCGTCTTTCTTCATTTCTTAATTTACCGTCTATTTGGATTAAGCACGGTAACAGAGCTTTGGTGCACCTTCCTCTAACATCATTAACTTTCTCCATTATTTCTCTTACTAATTTAACGTCTGGATGATCAGGCACGTTTGAAACATCTCCAAGCTGAGGTGAAGAAGGATTAGTGGGATTTTCTTGAACTTCTGTCGGCTCCATTGTATCATCAGCCTCTGGGTCTAAGTCCTCTCCATCTCCATCAAATAGCTCGTAACCTTCATCTGGGAGAGGCTCATCAGGTTTGCTTGACTTTGTGCTTCTGCGAACGCCTTCCGGCGGAGTTATTTGTTTCTTCAGATCTTTTAACGAAGCTACTGGTTCTGATTTCAGTAGCTCTTCTCTGAAGGCTAACATTTCTTTACCTACCAGCCTCATTAGATTCTCACTGGCTAAATGATCCTCTGATCCGTCAAGGGCTATAGTGATCATATTTTTCTTGTACGCCTCAACATTGTCAATGCGAGCATACTCTTCTTGCCATGCGTGGTTAAACATATCCATAATTTCATTTCGTGATGGTTGAGGAATTTTACCAGGATTTTTTCGAAGCTGTTCTAGCATGAGCTCCATTTCTTTTCTGCGGTATACTGCCTTACTTGGCTTATGATAGGTGGTATCGTTCACCTGAACGTCTCCTGTTACTCCACCACCTATGCGGATCAGAAAATAACCTTTTTTGAACAAAGCAGCTTCAATCTCTGGTGGAAGGTGCGCGGAATAGTCATCAAGCGTAAAAACAACACGCCTTTCTGGATAGAATGCAGTAGCTATGGTTGGAAGTCTATCGATAAACTCTAACATATGTTTAATGCGGTAAGACCCTTTATCTGCCCACTGGAACTTTACTTTATCTGGTGGGTTTAGCTTCACTCGTTGTCCCTTGCCTTTGAAAACAAATTCCAATGGTGGGGGTTTAAATTCTTTCTTACTTGATACAATGGTCATAACTGTACAACGTTCACGTGATAGATTGTGATTTTCCTTAACAAAGCAGGTTTGGTTGCTTCCACGAAAATTTAACGTTTTCTGCGTTGTTGACTCGTTTCTGTGGAGTGGCATCTGATCAGCTGATAAGATTGGTGGTTCGACTTTGTATTTGGCTAGCCACCAATACCGAGTGCGCCAAACATTTTTTAAAAATTGAATAATTCTGTCCTTTCGAACATCCTGAGGTATAGAAAAGCGTTTGTTCGGATGCTTCAACGAGATTCCATATTCTTTACACCATCCAGCTACCCACTTGTCAGTGAATTTCAGCTCCTCTGCTTTCTCTCCAGCCGTTTCCTTCAATTCACAATAGGTGTCATACAATTCCTTAGCTTTGGAAATTAACATAAACTTTGGGAAACGTGCTTTGAGGGTAGACCTAACGTCAATAAAGTAATCAAATAAAGCGATCCGTACTTCTACAGCTCTTCTTGGTGGGCCAGCACCCATTAATCGATATTTTTTCTTACTGTCATTCCCTTCAATGTCGTATTCTCCTTTTTCAAATTTTTCTAAGCATCGACTAACGAATTTTGTGGCAGACTGAAATTCTTTCGAACTACAGTTCTCAGTTTTCATATCAGAAAAGTATTCGCGAACAAACGGTTGGATATAACCTGTCTGTGTGAATGGATGAACCCATTTCCTCTTTTTCGCATTCCAAACTGCCTTATTAATCTTTGGATCTTTTTTATCGGCTTCATACTTCGTTTTCTTTGCTTTCAGCTGTTCACCAATTTTCTTTTGTTCGTCCAGGGTGAACTTTCGTTTTTTCTTTTGGTATTCCATCTTATGTACTATTTATTTATTTCTATGTCTAAAATAAAAGAAGTCGGTTTACATCTTTCAAATTCAAACAACATTCGAATTCTGACGTCAAAAATTCGAAAGTTATTCGAGAGGACATTACATTGTTACATTGCTTCTTCCGTTAAATCTTCAATAAAATACGAATTGTTTAAATGTTATTAGCATTTTTCGACGTTTTACACTAGAAAAGGATCTAATTACTTAATATTTCAAAGAGTGAAAATTTTTAACCACCCCTCACCCCCCGTTTATTAGCGACCCCCCCAATTTATGAAAAATCTTGTGTGCCTCCACCCACCCAAACTATTATGACCCCCCAAACAATGAATTTTAAATAAAGTGTCTACCCCCCCTAATAATTCGACCCCCCCCTACAATTAGGAAGTTGAGAGTANTTAAAAAGTCGGATTTGCGAAGAGAAGAAAGAACTTTTTTTGCAGCTGTTTTTAACTGTATCTTGAATAAATACGATTTATCATCGCGTTCAATCATTCATGTCTCTGATTTCGATTTTTTTTTCTGTTGTAAAGCTATCTTAGAGTGACCTCAGTGTTTAGCGGAATCAAAGTCTTTCTTCTCTGTTGTAGCGAAATTTTGATTTAATTATTGGCCAAACTATGATTGACATCAATTTTTGACTAAGGTGTGTGGTTAAAAAAAAATAGTATTTGAAGCAATTATGGAGAAGGGAATGTATTATTTAACTTTTATTTTGTTAGGGTGGAGACTAAATGAATAATTACATATTAGTCGATCAAAGCGATTCATTGAACCCTTAAATTGCTTGTCTAACGTAAGGATCCACTTTCATCAAAATATAGGAGATAACTATATACTACATATATAAATACTATATATAGTAGATATCTATATACTACATATATAAATACTATATATAGTAGATATCTATATACTATATATAGAAATACTATATATAGTAGATATCTATATACTATATATAGAAATACTATATATAGTAGATATCTATGTACTACATATAGAAATACTATATATAGTAGATATCTATATGCTATATATAAATTCTATATATAGTAGATATCTATATACTATATATATTTAATTTATATATAGTATTTATAGTATGTATACTATATTATATATAGTAGATATAATAAATATATAATATATTATATATAGTATATATACTATATTATATATACTATATATAGTGTATATATATGTATAAATGTACACAAATTGTAATATTTTACAATCCATTTTGTAAATAGAGAGATTTATGATAATATATAGTAACAGAAAATGAAAAACAAAATAGAGGCTTTCAGTTTCATGCTTTTAAACAACCTTTGTCAGATAATTTCATTTACATATATGATACTAGTCTTGTTAATCTCATTGCGCTAAATGTATTCAAACACAAATCACAGAAATAGATTGAGATATGACCATATTTGCTACTTTGCTCAAACTTTTTTGGGTGGTTACAGACAAGTTGTCGTATGGCTTCAACATCACATAACTACCACAAATATACCATGGTCACCCCTTCTTAAATTTTACTATGTGAAGTCACCTGGCCACTAATGACATTTACTATATAATTCAGAAACTGCCTTGGTCATGAAAATCAAACTACCAGTGAATGAATGTTACCCTGCTACTGCGCCGAAGGTAATACTTACCTCGCAAAAAAATTCTTCCTTCGTCTACAAAAAACGTCCTGACTGCCAAAAATTTAAGTATGACTGTGTATGAGTTTGTATATGAATGCCGGTGTGATGCAGGTATGCTGGCCGTTACACCCTTAAGGGTGGTACATAGAATAAAACAGTACGTGCCCAGTGTTTTTAGAGAAAAACCCAGTGTTTTTCGAGTTCAAATAAAAACACAACGCAAGAGTGCAAGCAAAATTGTGAATTTTGATTCTGTAGTAAACCAGCATTGACTGCTAAACTGCGAATGCAGTGAAATTTTGAGATAAACCAGTTCAAAATAACTTGCCAAGGTAGGCCCACCTTTTATTTAGGAATATTAAAGGCAATTCACATTCAATTTTCATCACTTCGTCTTTGGAAACAAAAAGAATTTGTTTATAGTTTTCAATTGTTTTAAGAAAGCCAGTCACCAAAAGTAACTGGCTTTCCTCAGCCTTTTGCAAAAGATTGGCAAACTTTCGCGACAGTCCCCTTGTTCTCAGTATTGAATAAAAAGCAAACTTCCTTTCAGCTTTCTTATTCTGGGGCCATTACTCCTGTGAAGTGCTAGAAAAATAGCTATCGTCTATAATGGACGTTATTTTGATAGCAATTTTTAACTTAAGTCGTACCACTAATCGTTTTCTGTTATATATGTATCTGCATATATATATGTACATATACATGTATATATATATATATACATATACATAATCATATACATAATCATATACACATTCATATACACATACATATACACATACATATACATAATCATATACACATACATATACACATACATATACACATACATATACACATACATATACACATACATATACATATACACATACACATACATATACACATTCATACATACATACATATCTACATACATACATACATAGATAGATACATACATAGATACATACATACATAGATACATATGTATATGTGTATACATATACATATATATATGCATATACACATACATGTATACATACATATACACATACATTCATGCATATGTATATGTGTATACATATACATATACATATGCATATACTCTCTCTCGCTAATGTATATAGATATAGATATTGATGAAAAGAATATATAAATATATAGATGTTTAGAGTGATATAAATATATCTATAAAATGTGATGAAACACAAATTTACAGATATAACCTACATTTTCACACATTTCGTTCTGTCAAATATGTATTTTGCCCCACCCACCGAACTCTGGAAGTATCATAAACAAACACCTTTATGAATTTCTGATTTGTTCAGGAGTTCCCCAATGCTCTTCATAGCATCATATGTAGGTAAAGTAGTATTTGCTTCATTTTAGTTAGACTTAGAAATTGACATTAACCTTTAAACTTCATTGCCAAAGTTAACTCTAAAATATTGATGAAAAATTATCTAAATTCTCTCGTCCTTAGAAAATTTGAATAAAATGAAAAAATTGAAAAAGTTTTCTTTTACTATCAAAGCAATAAAAATCTGTTTATTGTATGTATTGCGTTTGAAAACAATTACCTAATATATTTATAAACATATTTTGCTGGTAATGTTTGCACTGTATATGTATATGTATATGTATATGTATATGTATATGTATATGTATATGTATAGCTTGCTGTCGAGTGTCAACGAAATCGCTTTCATAAAAAAGTAAATGTGACTTTAATTGCAGTATTCGTTTTCG
>RDPX01000644.1:112359-134400 GCA_003991215.1 Morbakka virulenta
TAATAATAATAATAATAATAATAACGGTAGTAGTAGTAGTACTAGCACTCGTGGTAGTGGTAGTAGAAGTAAACTTCGAATCATATCTTATGATATTAGTTACCGCGTTATTTTGTTGAACATCAAACCACTACCTTCTACTTCAGATGCTAAGGGAAGAGTCCTCGCTGCTCCTAATAAACATGTTTTTGCAGGATTTTACATAAGACGTTTGGGTTTATGGTATTATTATTATTATTATTATTATTATTATTATTATTAATTTTGTTATACTTCATATAGTTAGTTCATATTCATATACTTATATAATTATTGAATTTTTTCATATTCTGCTTTTGGGATGGATCATATAGTAATCCGAACCAAATGTATTGGTAAATCACTTCTATTTTCAACAAAACATGACTCCATTAGCGACCGTCTCTATTCCTTTATAGCTCTCGTAGTACATTTGCTGTCACTTAGTCCATGTGATGCATAGATAAGGCTTTTATATTCTTAATAGAAATTTGTTTTCACTTTCTATCAAGAGCAATGGGTTTCTTGGTGACACTCCCTGCGGGTGGGTGGCGCCGATAGAGATTGAATGTTCCTGAGAGAAGAAGGAATTTCTTTTCTGTAATAAACTAATTAAAGGGTTTTTTTATTATTACTATTCTTGTTTTTATAGAAATAATCTCGTCTGGTACTCAGATAACCGTGATCGAAAAGAAAATGAATATCCTGTAAAAACTACCTGGTATCTATTGCGCGGGTGAATTGTCGATTGTCAGTATTCACGTACAAACATTGTCAACATATGCGTTATTACAGTGACAATAGTCCACATTACGCTTACAAGAGAACTAAAAATTGTGCTAAATAGCACTGCGTACAAATAAGAAAGGGCAGTAACAAATAAATAGCACGAAAAATGGGAATAAATAATAAAAGGGCCGTGTCAATCTAAAAAGCCGTATCAATAATAAAAAGGCCGTATCAATATAAAAGGCCGTATCAATAATATGAATGCCGTATCAATAATAAGAATGCCGTATCAATAATAAAAAGGTCGTATCTATTCGTGGTATCCAACTTAAATGTATTGTGAATAAAGTGTCTTGCATTTGCGTATGAGGATCATTTTCTATACCTGGGTGAAAGTCAGCGTTGAAATTGTGCAATTAAACTATTGAAGAAAATTAATAGTAATGTCAATATTAATTAAAAAAATTCTTAGCCTACAATTTCAAATCTTTTTAATGTATGTGGTTATGTGCTGATGAGAAAGAAATGAAATATCCATCTATCTATCTATCTACATGTATATATATATATATATATATATACCTATCTTATAAATATACATATATATATATATGTATATTTATAAACATAAGATAGGTGATCAATAATTATCTGGTCTGTCTCTTCGCAAATTCATTTTATAAAAATTTGCCTTTGGCCTAAGGAAACAGTAAATAAATGCATGCTTTCAGTGTATAGGATTTTTTTACTTTTACCTTTGAAATTTAAAGTTAACAAGTGAAGAAAGTTTGTAGAAACTTGCAATTTGTTCCTCACTTTGAACTGAATTTATTGTTGTGACCTATAATGTCCGTGGATAGAATAACGACAGGTTCTGAAGGTGAAACATGAAACATTAAACGTGAATCGTGAATCGTGAATCGTGAATCGTGAATCGTGAATCGTGTAACATGAAATAAAAAGAACCTAAAAACCAGCTCACTTGAAATTTTGCGCTTTTGGTTACAACGAAAGAAGAAGCATGACGCTATGTAAAAATGCGCTAGGTATTGTTCTGTCCCAATCCTGTCTACATCGTATTTTTTTTAGTCTACTGAAGATAAAATTGGTCGTAATGGATTTATTTTGCTATTTTTTACTACAAGGTTAAAAATAAGCAATAAGATATGCACCATTTTCTTCATTAAGATTTCTGTCGCAGAGAAATTTCACCATCAATTTGGTCATTAATCTCACATTAAGGCGTGATAGATTTTCTGCCAAAACATAAGATAAAGGTATATTTTGTACTTACAAATATGACGAAATTTGTATTTTGGCAGATTCATTCTTAAAAAAATATTGTGTCCAGAGATTCAAAGACTTTTGGAAATTCCATGTACATGGTCCAATGAGCTGAATTCTAGATTATTAAAATGTCATTATATTGAGATCTGCAGAATGTATTTTTTTGATATTGGGATAATTTAAAGTAAGTCAAAAACTGAGATTGTTTGATATATAGGATGTTTTAACAAAAGTCTAGAGAGTGCTAAAGAAAAGGAGAACAAAATGGACTTGGACGCATGATTGAAATTTCGTCTGCGTTTGGCGTCAGTGTATTTAACAAGAGAACAGGGATTTGGCTCTGTTAATTCTTCCAAGTAAAACTCTTACTAGATTAAATTTTGGAGGTTTTCTAAGCATTTTCTGTAGATTTCAAGAGTTTTTGCAATTCTACGTAGCAGAGAAGGTTTTCTGTTCCACCAAAGTACAAAGAGTGGGTTTTTTTGGCATGACGAAAAAATTACCAAGTGATAAAAATGCAAAAGAAAACTGGTAGAGGGGAAAGATATTCAAGTTTGTAAAGTATAATGTGTGTAGCTGTTTTGAAAATAAAAGTGAACATCAGGAAGACAATGCACAAAACCCCTCTGGGTACAGTGATTATGTTCGTCGTACAGGGATAGATTAAATACTAAAATAAATTAGTTGAAATATTTAAGTATGGTTCAATTTGCTTGTGTCACTATCTTAACACAATCTACCATAGATTTTTGCTATGCCTGATCCCGTACTGAAATTTATTTTGCCATATCTCAAGAAACGGCGATGTCAACTAAAAGAAAGTAAGAATTCTCGGGAGGAACAATTGCTAGAACAGTAAACAGTCATAAGGAGGGACATATTTCAAATTTACGTCTCCTGTCTGAGCTTGGACAGTCTTTTTTTGTAATTGCCCGTTGTTGGAATGTTCAGAATTTCCTTTCCCGGATGCCTTTTCTTAACCAAATCGATGCCGCTCTGCAAGCCATTAAGCCATGGGACCTCCTCAGGAGACAAAATCTATGGTTACTAAAATAGTCCTACAGCAAAAAATGGTTTTATCTCATCAGCTAATAACTTTAATTTTTATTTTACCAGAAAAGAGGAATAAAATCCTATTCAGCTATCTTCGTTTTATCACTTCAAAAATTTTAAATAGCTCCAAGAAAGATGTTTTTACGATAGAATGCAATATTTCAAAATCCATGAAAAAAAATCCACTATACTCTTATTTTTTTCGAACGAGATCATCATGAGAAAAAGTCAAAATGTTTATTTTGGAAAGAAAGTTTGACGCTAATTTTTCGTTTCAGTATTTATGATAAATAATTTGTTTAACGGTCTTCGAAATCTCCAGATTTCATTAATTCTCCATAATTTGTGATATGGAACTTGTCTCGAGTTATGAAAACAAAATCTATTTGGTCAGTTCAAAAACAACGCTGATTTCGAATGGGCAAACCTCGGCAGCGTTAGTAACTAATGTTGACAGCTCTGTTAAGATACGCTACATTACTAAAACTTTTAAAAAAATAACAGGACGTCAAGTTCTCAACTTAAAAGAAAAACTAGATAAAAGTAAGAGTTTTCCTGTTATAAATAACAGTATAAAAGAAAGTGTTTTTTTGATGAAATATATTTCGATCGTTTAAAACATTAACGAAGAAGCGAGAACGTCGAACTGTTAATGTGCCGTATTTTTCCAAGTTAGTTTGAGAAAAATCTTTTTTTTATCAACATGAATAGCTACGTTTGACTGCGAAAGCAAAGTACGTTATGTATGTATAATTATAAGAAATCAAAGCTGGAATTAATAAGCGACTCTATGTGGCCAATTATGAACACACAGTAGTTCATATTGAAAAACAAACTTGGATTCTGATCAGAGTTAAAGATACTTGCATTGCAATTAAAATTCATTACTTACATTGTCTATGAGAAGTTCATCTAACGTTTTCAAGATACAATTAAAGAAGAGAAAAAAAGGAACTTTCTGGAAAAAAAGCTACAAAGAATCGCTAACGTTATATAAATGTAACAAGTAGCTTTAAAACTAAATATCCCTTCACAATCAGAGTGCATTGGGTTAAATTGCATTGAATACTAGGCTATGTCTTCTAAATCCGTTGTTTAATCTTTTTACTATATATATAGGTATATATAGGTATATATGGTATATATATATGTATACATAGGTATATATTGTATATATATATATATATATATATATACCAGTATCGAAGTAATTATTAGTTACCAACAGTGCTCAATAATATAACATTATTAGACCTATCATATGGCGAACGACAAAAAATGAACAAAGCTTAGTTTAGAAATGTCAGTTTCATGTTTTCACAATCGTCAGCTAAACTTTTTTGTTGTTGTTCAGCTGACGATTGTGAAAACATGAAACTGACAGTTCTAAACTAAGCTTTGTTGATTTTTTGTCGTTCGCCATATGATAGCTCTAATATTCTTAAATTACATATGTTACAATATATATATATACAGACATAAATATATCTACACATAAATGACAGGAAACGAAGACTAAAAATAGAATGAGAACTGTATCATGTTTTGGAAGCCTGGATCACTATAGCCTATTTAGATCATTTGAATGAAAGAGTGAAGAAATGAAGAAGTAGACTTGTTACGAAACAGTAATAGTTTAACATTTTTATGTGAAACTGCTAAAAACATTTACAAACCCATGTTAGTGTGAGCTTCTGGGCCACCTAATCCAATAAATATATGAAACATAATGGAGTGCTATTTTAATGGGTTAGGGGATTATAAAAAATGTTACGTGAGTAATACTAAATTTGAATACAATAAATCGTTTGGTTACCTTTAAAAAACAATGATTCAAAAAAAAATTGATAGAGTAAAGGAAATGTTAGTTTTCAAAATAATGTTTGTGCTTTTCACACAGGTGACTTGACACATATTTCGGAGCCGAATTTGAAAAAACAACAAAAAGCGAAAATAGAATTAATGGCCATCCACTCCGTGGTGATTAAGAATGACGTAGCTTCTAAAATTCGGCGCCAATGACGTCAATATTTTAATCTTCGAGACATGAGGGCTTATCCAATGTTGCCTCTTGTTACGGATTAAGGAACACAATATCGGAGAATATCTTTTGAAGGTTCAACATGCAAATAAAAATCACAGCAATCAAACTACTTTTGCTTGGTGCTTTCGGGATAAAGCTATTTGGCAGCTATTTTCATCAAATCATTTTACTTTTCTTTTTCGTCAAAAATACAAAAATTCAAATATTGAAATTTACAGCATTGAGAAAAGACCACTTAAAGTTTCTTTTCGTAACGGCTTGACATGAAAATAAATGTGCTTGGGGAAAAATAGAGAAAAACATGAACTTAACATAGAGAATAATAAAATCAAGAAAGAACAAAACCTTAGCTGTTAGCCAATAACACAAGGAAGGAAAGAGGGCTCTAAAATATGTAGGAAAAAAAACGAAAGAGCATTTTTTGATGAAATAACACGAGCATAGTATGGGATGTGAAAAACAGAAAGATCTTAATAATATGCTATTCAAGCAACTACCAAAAATTACGTAAAAGTACACATTTCAACCAATTTTGCCCGGTTTAAAGTCTGAATTCACTTTCAGAAATGAAAATTTTATATTTATAAATCCATTTTTCCGCAAGGTTTTTGAAACTGATATAGTCTGTAAATACAGAATACTATAAAGTGATATTGGAAAGAAAAGAACGTAGAAAGTGGCAGATCTGAATTTATTGCAAAATCTTGAAATTTTCTTTGTGTTTCCATTAAATGTAGTGAAATGAGATGAAACATTTTTTTTAATGAATTTACAAGGAAGAAAGTTATTTTATATTTTATATTAATTTAACGCTGTGAAGCAACAAATAAGAACTTCTTGCTTTGGTTTCCTTTCGTGAAAATTTTTCATTCAGATTAGTTGTGTTGGTAGAGGCACGTTCAATGCCTCTCAAGAAGGTATTAATAAAATGATGTTCCACTGGAGGAGGAATACAATGCGATATACAAAAAAAACAAAAAAACAAACTTAAGTGAAAATCTAATACCGTTGGATGACCAATCGGTGTACAAGCATTCTCAGGTAATAATCTTGCCTCTGGTAACGGCAATTCGTTCAGACAGCCCTGAGAGTTTCTCAAATTTGGGAAACCAAAGAGACCGTTGCCTTGGAAGAATATAAACGAAAAGCATTCTAAGATGATAACAGATAAGACTAACAGAATCTTTTTTATTCAGGATAGAAGGAGAACGACAGCCAGAGACAAGACGGGAAACCAAATGATAATATCATTGTTGAAAACAGCTATGAATCTCAAACTCCAGCTTAATAACTAGATAAACTCTTAATAGCTCATTAGATAATTAAAGTTAGAAAGATATATAAAATGATGGAAGGAAAAATTTTCTTTTATGCAGCGAAATAATAGGGGAGATAACAGCATACTTTTTAGCGGGGAGATCTAAGCTGAATTTTTCGATTGAACCCTAGCGATGAACAAAAAGATAGTTGACCTTGTCATTAAAAATATTAAGTATTGAAAAACTATAATTTTTATATTCAGGAGCTACCAGTTACCTTTTTGCTGTTTGCACTAGACTTTTTATACTATTGAAGTATAATTAATTCCAGTGAAAGGCTTGTATTATACTAGTTATCAAAGGAAGACAAGTAGTTTGATCAGTTATCTACTGCCATGTCTGCTAATTCATATGTCAGGGTGATTCAGCATAAACTCTTCATTACTCTTCATTTTTATATCATTTTATAAATCTTTATCACTTTTTAGTCTGAGAACATTGCCTATCTCCAGTTTCATTTTATGGTAGAAAAGCCTTCTCTTTCTTCTCTTCCCTGACAATATTATGGAGATTTTATTACGCACTGATTAACTGTTGCTTCGATTTAGTTCCCTGTAACAATATCTAACTGACGTGCTTCAGTACCCAAAGTGTATTTCATATCTAAAATTTAATATCAAATATCTAAAATGCATTGAGTATTTGCTGAAGGTTTAAAAACTATTTCGGATAATTCGTGGAGGTTGCCTCTAATTAGTTTGAACACTAAACGCAATATCAATGGATTTGTCTCTTCTAACTTTTTGCCAGAGGATACAAATTACTCAGAGTTTCGTGTCTTCTTTTACAGATAGATTTCTTGAAAATGAAAATTGTCTCCTATATTTCTGTCTGACCAAAGAGATAATATATGAGTAGTAAAGCAAATATATATTAAAGTATAATAGACTTCAGTAACAATTGTACTTTTAAAATTCTATATGGACGAAGTGTTAAAACACCAATTAAAGTATTCTGGTTGTCGCAGCGGGTGCTTGTGAAAAGACTCCACCCAGAATTAAAATCTGATGTCTGCACTTGCTGGTCCTCGAATTTAATTTTTTTGATTTTCATTATGTTTCTATTCAGTTATAAATATATTTTCGACATATTATTTTAATGGTACTTTAAAATTCATAATCGTCAAATGGCCATCAGCAGTGAACACTTTATAACAGGTCTTTAAGCAAAATAGTTTCTTTCAAAAACTAGGCGTAATATTTTTCATTCCTCGTCCGTCAAAAGGTACTCTCGGGCTCTGCGCAAAATGTACAAATATTATTCTGGTTTTAAGAAAATTCATTGTTTCTAAAATAAGAATATATATAATGATTGTAAATGGAGGAACTGCATGTAGTTTGAATACCAAGTTCTTAGAAATTTTAACGTACAGCTGTAAAGAAAAAAAAGCATTGATATCTAAGCAAAAGGTCGCTGGTTCCTATCTGAGTTGATGATATTGATGAATAGGGAAGCTTCCGTCCAACTCCATTTAACACTGTTATTGAAATATACCTTTTTTGAACTTTTTCATATTGTGTGTTTCTCATGTCAAATTTGTAAAAGGTTTCATAAAGAACAGAGAGTCTTAATCAAATCAGAATTAGATGCTTTCCTCAATAAAAATGACCCCTTTGGTTATTGTGTAGCTCTAATAAAAAGGTGAAGACGAAGTATTGAAATTTGATGGTGATTATATATAATGACAAAAACGATGCAACTTGTGAAGTAAATATTGACTGTATTTGACTACGGTATTGTTCGGAAAGCTTCCACTTTTATTTAAATATATTCGAAAAATTAACTAATTCTCTATCAAAAATTTTTGAAATATTTCGATGAATTTCAACAGATTGTTTCCTGCTCAGTTGTTCCCTATAAACAATATTCTACCTTCCCTTAAATGCTTTGTTTTCTCGATATTAAGTGTAGATACATTTAGCGGTAGATAATTATGTTGATTGCCTAGAGTTTCAAAAACATCCTTGCTGATTTTAAACGAGCCTTTTCTGTTGAGCCAAGGGTGTGTCCATAAGGTTATCCAGAAGAAAGAGAAAATCTTTGGTAATGGATGGTAAAATGACGAAGCTCAGATATCTTTTGTTGAAAAGTAAAATCGACTAAATTCTTTCCACATAGAAGGATATTAATATTTGTTACTTTCATGCTTTTAAGGTTGACGAATAAACTATGACAAAATCAAGGGATTTGACATTTTGAAAGCATATAATCATTTTGTTTGTTTTTATTCCGTCAAGTATGAAAAAACATCTAACGCCATTCCAATGTATATATAACTATAAACATACATTTATATATATTATTATCTCAGTATTGTAATATCAGATTCCTGTTTTAATGCAGACGGAAATTAACGATTTATTTCCAGTAAAGCTAACTCAAATTGCACAAAAATTTGGAATAATAATCTTTCATATTTGCTACAGAAAGACTTAATAATCCTTTATAAAGTGTTACAACGTTAATCAAGCTGAAGACATATTGACTTCTCCAAAAGATTTTCCTTTTCTGACTCAGAAATAATCTTAAAACTATTTTTGCCTTTTAGTTACACCTTTTAATAAGGAATAAAAATGGCATTTTTGAACTAAACTCTGTTTGCTGGAAAGCTAATGTTAACAGTGAAGTGAAAATATGAAAAATGCTGGAGTCTTTTCAGAAGCTCCGTCATTCGTTTCCTCCAGACTCAAAAAAGTGTTGAAACTTGCATCATTTGCGTTTTGTATTACACTAAAATTTGAATATGTGGTAGGCTATATAAAGTATCAACTATCTGAAATTCTTTCACCATTTTTTGTGAATTTTTAGCAAAGTTGTATATTTTGACGAAGTCCTAGGGATTCTTGCTTAAGATTTGCGAATGGTAAGTAAATGACCTCGATTTTGACAATGCAGCAAAGTTATTCAGTGTTTCTAAATTTCTTTTTGCTTTAAAAAGAACTCTTGCTGGTATGTTTAAATATCAATAAACTTTCATGGCAGAATAAATCCCAACTTATATGGTAGTAAAAAGCTTTAACAAAATGACAGTTAGCAAAGTTCCCTATGCAGTATCTTCACATAAATGAATGAGACTAATAATTTAACTAGCACACACACACACACACACACACACATATATATATATATATATATATATATATATATATATATATATACATATTTATATATGTTTCTAGTTAAATTTGTAATTAACGATTGTTCGCATTTAAGAAACTACAGAAATGTACAGTACTCGAAAACAGTTCTTCAGAAAGAAAATATCAAAGTTCCTATTTAAAACTAACACATAAAGCCTTTCTGTAACGTATATCTTAACTAGTATTTCTTCTCATGTTACAACATTGGGTTTTTAGTCAGACTCTCATTAATGCAAAGAAAAAAAAACCAAAACCGAAATATCTAAGAATTAGGACATATTGTACCTTTAACCAACCTCTTCCTTAATTATGTGAAACTCGAAGGATCTTTAATTTTAACGATAAATGGCAACTAGATTCTTTTGATCTTAGGAATAGTTTTTGAGATGACATACTCCAATTAAAAATATGCCTTAATTTTTAACAGAAAAGCTTATTTATTACAAAACAAACAATTTAGAAAATCTGATTCGACATTCTTTGACATGAAGTTAATTTTGTGTCTCTTTCAACACTCGCTATGATCTTCACAAACATACTAGGTTCTATTTTCGAATCAAAAAATGAATAAATCATGGAGCAATGATATCAGACTAAAGCAGATCCTCCGTGGATTTCCAATAGCTTTTAACTTAAATCTTTTTGTGTCTTGGTTCAAATTAGTGTTACAAATCCGGGAACATTGGAAAGTGGATCTCTTAGGGACACTTTAAATAGGCCCGTGCTGGGAAAATTGTTAATATTTAGAAACTTAAAATTAAAAATAAATTTACTGTTAATCTCTTTTATTATTGGCATATACGAAAATGAAAGAAGCACGACAGAATCATAATTGTAGAGTGTATCCGAAGTCTACCCAGGATATTAATGGGTAAATTAGACATGATAATGAACAGTTTCCGTTGGGGCTATAAAAACAATATTATTTAACGTGAGGATGGAAAGCATTCTGTAATCCTCACCTGATTGATATCAAATCACAATGATACATATATAAATGTTATCTATGGCTGACAAAAAAATTGTTACAATCAATAAAGAAATAGAACTGATCTTTTTAAAAGCGACTACACGTATTTATTGATAAATATATCTCAGTTTTGCTAGAATGAAGTATAAGAATGCTATTTTAATACTTTTGCAAGCCCATACCTTTCGTCCAACGTTATCCAGCACTCAAGCATATAGCTGATAGCTTCGATTTCCACAATACTGATTCATCTAATAGATAACTGATTTGATTCTTTTAACTGAACTGTAGAGCTAGTTTTTCTAACACTGATATAATAAGCTGTACATGACATCTTATTTTACCATCCGAAGCCAATATCTCGCCTTCTAAATAATTGTAACAAAGAAGCCTTCCTTATCACTTTAACCAAGGCTTCTGTCGCAAAATGCGCTAACTTCTATAATCAAATTGTTAAATTGACATCTTGTGAGTAAGTAATATATAAAATTGAATCATTTTGTTTGTTAATTAACGCAAGCAAGGGGGTTTAATTTGCTATGTTGAGCTTAATGGACCAAATCACCTTGGCGTTATTTCATTTGCACGGGTTTCAAAATTGATTAAAAGGTTAGAATGATTCTGTTGGATTCTGAGGGCAATAGAATTGAGGTTAATTTACATATATTGATCTTCTAATGTGCTAAATTTAGTTAGAGGAAGTTATATATGTATATATATGTATAAGAAAGGTTAAATATATATCTACATATATATATATGTATTTCTGTAACCTTTTCTTACTACTCGTGTTATAACTATCTCATCAAAGATAACGTCGTCTGAAGATGAAATCTCCCGAGCTATCTGCAAAAGATAACGTTGACATTGTACTTTTGAAAAACGCCAAAGATAAGTTATTGTAGAAGAGCTTGTTTTTATTTGGAGATGAAATATGAAAGTGGCTTAACAACAGTGTACATTATTTTCACGCTATCTCGTAGAACGACCAGAGGATTCAAGCAAGAGCATTCTAAAGTAGTTAGAAAGGCACCTTTGTCATGAATAATTTGAAAAGTAAAATGAGCACTTTGAAAAATCTAATTAATTCTTAAAATATTGAGATTGCACTTTTGTGTGGTGTTATAGAGCGTTGTCATCTACTATATCTCTAGAGCTTTAGTACAAAGATCAAGACCTATGTGGATAATAATGGCTTGTATTCAATCTCCCAGTTGCTTTGTAATTTTCAGACGTAAACACTAACTTGTAAGATCTAGAAGTGGTCTACTTTGTCATTCACCAACACACATCATTAAAATCTAAGTACCCGTTATATCATCTAAAGAAACAATATTTATATTAAAAAGCGTAAGATCACAAGTTTCTTCCAGTTTGTATCATAATAGCCTTTTTTAACGCCCTCCATGCTGTACTGATTATATTTATATAAATTTATATAAAAATGCAAATCAAGAATGTTATGTTACTTAGTAAGGAACCCTGCTATGAGAACATAAATAACCCTCTCTGTGTATATATATAAATATATATGTAAAGAAGACTAGTTTCACTTAAATGCTTTCTTTTGAAGTATTGACATTTAACACGATTTCTCAGTAGGTAATAATCTGTTTTCGTGGTGCAAACGACACCAATCTGCCACAGTGACAAACCTTTAGAAACTTGATTTAACAGCAAGATGAATAAATAAATTCGGAAAAAGATCACAACTAGTTTGTACGTTGATTTGTACAAATATTGTAAGACGTGATAGAGTAATACGTTACCTGCATAAGGACTGGTCTTTTCAGGGTAGGCGTCCTGCTCAACTTTCATTTCAGTTGAATATTGACTCTCGCTGGAGGGTCGAAGTGTGTTACTGCTATATGGTGCAGAGTTCTCCTCCTGACTTGGTAAAGAAAGTGGCGAATCACTGGGTGATTCACGCCTTGTTTTCATTGTAATAATACCCCTATGGCCTCCGTTTGCTGAAATAGTATACTCTGCTATCCGATCGTTGTTATCGTTTATGATTGACTGTCCATTCAAATATGAGAAATGGGCTGGTTTACGATCCATGACTATACGGGTAGCGAATTGTTGGCTTAAAGTGGATTAACGTCTTAAACTGACCCAACTATTCGCTCAGTTAATGTCCCGAACATACGAAGTATCTTGGTCATTGTATATAGAGACATTTAGCCATGTGTTTGGGTTTCAAAAGAACTTTTGTCCCCCTCTTTCTATCTTCGCCAATCAGAGATACCGACGAGCTCTTTTGTCCATCTTAGAAGGTTTTAAACGATCAAGTTATTTGCAGCTAAAATACTTTCTTGTTTGAGATCAGTTCAGTTAGGAAAACGCAAGAGGACAAATGCATAAAAAGAAAAACAATGAAAGAAATCAATTTGATTGAAGACAGTAAGGTCCAACAGATACTTTATCTCCTTTAAAACCAACATTACAAGAGGAAATGTAACAGCTATATTAATACAAATTATAGAAAGTTCGTTTTTTTTCGTAGCAAATACTTGGCACTTATCAAGTCACAAAATCAGATATCTACAATGTTTTTTTAAGATAAAAAACGACCACATATGTAGATTCCAAACATTACCTTAAGGCACGTAACCTGGTTCGTATAATTTAACTAACCTCATTTAAAAACAGCCTTATTGTAATTGCGGACACAATTAGAATGAACTGGCCTAGAATTTTGAAATACAATGTAGGGGGAAACTAAAGCTATTGATACATCTATACTAGTAGGGGGATTACTAATTGGCCTCGTAGCAATTAACTTTTGAATGACAAGGTCGGGCAAATATCCCATTAGATGAGTTTAATCTGTCATAGGAGATAAATGGTGATTGATGTTTCTGTTCTGTTCTTCTGTGTTGTAGTTCGATTACATGAAATACTTCCTCGATTTCCCCGTTCTGTTTGTCTTTGGTCACGAGGAACAAAATGGAACATAAGTAGTATTTAAGTGAGACGTGTAATTATTTATTCTTCAGCTGCTATCCAGAGGAGGCATCTGGGATTTTCAAAATCCAAAGCATCACAAAAGAGGGAGCATATAGTTTAAATAGATCTTACAGCAATTGTAGCAAACGCATTTTACCATTTCTGCAGACACAACTGTTTTTTCTTAAATGAAGTAGACAAAGCAATAGAGGCAAGCTTTCTTGCCATCTCAGACAACAGAGAAGTACTTTACGAGTTGATTGTAACATTCAGATAGTAGTTTATTCAGAATTTTTATTGATTAAGTTTTCAGAGTAATATGTCAACTGGCTTTGTCAATAGATCTGAATTACAAGACACTCAAAATAATCAGCCTAATTTCTTGATATCATAATTGACAAGTAATCAACTGATTATTCAGCTGTTGAACGAGTAAGCTTCTGAGCAGTTACAGCAATACCAAAATATTGAACTCTTCTAAAACTTCTCAGTTGACAGCTGCTCAGTACCTGTCCAATAAGGCCCACCCACCCAAATATACGGCATCGAACAATTCAACTATCAAAATATTCATCAACTAAAAGTTAATTAGTTTTTTGAGAGTATTGAGCTGGAAACAGGACTTAAGTAATGATATCTTGAGAGAAAAGACGATCAATTGCCATTAGTAGATTCTATTACTATTGGATGTTCTTTTGAACTACTGTCTTCTAGGAAACCCAACAAGGAATGTTTAGCAATGAAAAGTCCAGAATCCTAACGTAGGCATCTCAAAACTACGGCATGGTAGAAAATTGATTGGAGAGGCTCCTTAGAATATAGGAAGTAAGCACCACTATTCAAGAAGGTGACATTCAAGCATTATTCTTATCAAGGAAAATTTGTGACCTGGCGGAAGTGAATAATGTTTTTAAGATGAAAACACTTTGCTTCCTGTAACCAACGCTTTCATTTATTGCTATCTCAAGTGGTTTGGATAGTGATAATAAGAATGAGAATGATAATAAATTGTTGTCACACAACAACAACCGTTTAAGTAATGTGTCTTTCCTCACTGTTTGTGGGGCGTCACTTGTAAGGTTGAAGTAATGTTGTCATTTTGATTTGGTTTTCTATTTAATCTCACTCTTATGGCTACAGGACATGTGCCTGCATTCAACTTACCTGGCTTGTTGCTGGGTGCTGAATGTGGGTTTTTCACCCATCCATCACTAGATGGTTTGTAACCACTCGATAATAATAATTCTAATAAAAATAGCAATAACAATAATAATAATAAGTTACCGAGAAGAAAGATCAATCTCGAGAACTTGAATTCATAATAATAATAATAATAATAATAATAATAATAATAACAATAATAATAATATTAATAAGTGCCCTTTGGCATACATTACAACATGGCTTTTTGTGCCCATTTATTGTTGTTTTTGTCACCAAACAGTGCAATAACAAATATCCAGTCTGAATTCAATGCTGCAATACCAGACTTAGTGCTAGTACTAAGATATCTTTCTATGTATTGTCAGTTATCAGACTAGGAATGGGTAGTGCTGTAGTCATGAGTTGTTGTCATACAACAACAACCGCTTGAGTAATGTACCTTTCCTCACTGGTTGTGAGATGCCACTTGCAAGGTTGAAGTGATGTTGCCATTTTGATTTGGTTTTTGATTTCATCTCACTCTTGTGGCTACAGTACATGTTCCTGCATTCAACTTACCTGGCTTGTTGCTGGGCGCTGAATGTGGGGTTCTCACCCATCCATCACTAGATTATGTGTAACCACTTGATGGTAATAATAATAATGATAATAATAATGATAATAGTAATAAAAATAATATATGGAGTGCAACCACTCGTTATTGACAATGATAATTCTTTCATACTTTTCAATAATTAAAATACAATGTCAAACTTCTCAGTAACTAGTGGTTTAGATTTGCTGGCATTTTTGCAACAAGTAATTAATCCTACTTAGAAAAGTGGAAAAAAATAAAAATGGTTTTTTTAAGAAAGATAGTTTTGTGGAGTCTTATAAGGGAGAAGGTCAGGATTTGTCCATGATTTGTAGAAACAACAGAAAGAAAAGGACGTATAACGAATAATGATGGCTTACAGTTTAGACATGAAATTGCATAATAATATAATAATGACATAATAATAATATAATAATAATAACATAATAATAATAACATAATAATAATGACAATAATAATAATAACCATCACCATCATCATAACCGTCATTATCGGAAATCGTTGTAGTGGACAGGGAAAAAAAGAGGTAGAAAACGTTGAGGTTGCGATACATGGTGATGCCAGGGTATGAGAGAAAGCTAGAAAAGGTTGAAAAGTACAAAGAATTGAAGGATAAAATTGCATGTTTGCGGGAAGTTAGGAAAAAGACTGTAATCCCAATAGTCATTGAAGCGCTTGGAAAAATAAGAACTCGGTTGAAAATTTAATCAAGGTCGTAGTGATACAAATATTTGTTGAGCATTTGTAGGATAAAACTCTTCTGGGGACACTAAGGGAATTAAATTGATTATTGGTTCACAAGTATACCGGTACTGGTTCAAAGATCTGTGAGTTCTTTGGCAGCTGGTTGAAAATCACAGCTACATTGATTGTGCCAAAACAACTAAGATCCAATGCTCTAGATTGATATATAAATAATAGTAATAATAATAATAATAATAAACAATAAGTTATGTTATTTGCGAGTGTACCAGAATAGCGCAAAAAGAATATAAAAGGAGACACGACAAAGTTTCACAGATGGTCCACTGGAAGCTATGTGAGAAATTTCAATTAGAAAAACCTGAGAATTGGTATGATCGAAGACCTGAGGTTATAGTTGAAAATGCTGATCATAAGATCCAATGGGATATGATAATCAGTTCAATAATAAGATTAAGGAAATGAAACCGGACATAGACATCATTGATAACAGACAAAGGTCTGCAATAATTATTGACATAGTGGTACCAGGGGATAAAAGGATATTTGAAACAGAAAAATTTAAGGTTGAAAAATATCAAGTTCTCAAACTAGAAATTAAGCGACTCTGGAATCTGAGCAAAGATATGGTGATACCAATTGTTGTTAGAGCACTAGATAGTGTTTCAAAGATGTTTCCAAGCTTTATAAAGGATATTGGAATCGAGCTAGAGGCATATTCTGTTCAAAAAACTAGTATATTAGGGACAGCTAGAATAATAAGAAAAGTATTAGAATGCTAAAATGTGAGGAAAATTATGAGGAACCTTTGGTTATTGGTAATAACCAGTTTTCTTATTAGATGCTGTATGGCATCTGCCTGTTATTTTAGTTACTAGTGTAATAATAATAATAATAATAATAATAATAATAATATAATATGATAAATATTTTTATTGACAAATAACTACCACAGTTTTTATGTTTGTTTGTGTGCTGAAACTTTGCACATAAACAATAAACATTTAGTTACGTGCTATGACTTCAGCGTGAATCTTACACTTTCCAAAATACAAGCTTTCTGTATCAAATAAATATTGAGGCCAACTCTCTCCAGCCGGCCGAAGTAAGGATTAAGATAGCTAGAGATTCTATTACCACCCAAATCACTGACACCTCATGTAGTTTTATATTTATACAATATACTGCAGATGATCGATCCAGAATAATGAATTTCAGAGCAAGGTGAGAGAAAAAGAGTCAAGGGATGCCGAATTAGTTAGAGAAAGTAGATAGAAAGAATATTTTTACTGCAGTAAAAATCAAAGAAAGCGTTTTAAAAGATATTTTTTCTTTGTTGAATGTTTTTGTGGAAAATTAGTCTTTATGTTATACGTGTTAGAATGGGAAGTAATCTGATTAGCTTTTCTCAATAGCACCAGCTCAGTTTGATGCGCCTCGTGTGACTCGTTTTTCCCGATGTCTTGAAACCAAGAAATAGACATCCACACTGAGGTGTGAAACGTGTTCGAGCGAGCTTTTATGTAGCATAAGCTTTTAAAATATAAAAAGTGTACCATCCCACCTATCCCTAATATTAATGTACATAAAATGGAAAACTGATGGTTTGAAATGTGCATTAATATTAGGGTAAGCTTTGGACCATCATGCTGGCAAATAAAACAAAACAACATTGCAATCTACAAATCAAAACAGCATGGCAGGTTATACACTCAATATTTTTTTCTATTTTTCTCACACAAATTTTGTTTCATAAACTTTTTGATATCTTTAGCCTTTTCCAAGAAAACTCAGTTTTAAGGCTCTGATTTTCCGGCCTTTATGTCCTGTAGTAAGGTGTTCTGTCTTGCTTGGCTCACCGGAACAATTATCCAATGGTTGCTCTTCCTTGTAATAAATCTTTTTATAAATAGAGGGGTTTTTTCCCTCGAACGGCGGCTCGGTTATAGAACTTTTTGGCTTCTAAGTGCTTTTCCNACATTGCAATCTACAAATCAAAACAGCATGGCAGGATATACACTCAATATTTTTTTCTATTTTTCTCACACAAATTTTGTTTCATAAACTTTTTGATATCTTTAGCCTTTTCCAAGAAAACTCAGTTTTAAGGCTCTGATTTTCCGGCCTTTATGTCCTGTAGTAAGGTGTTCTGTCTTGCTTGGCTCACCGGAACAATTATCCAGTGGTTGCTCTTCCTTGTAATAAATCTTTTTATAAATAGAGGGGTTTTTTCCCTCGAACGGCGGCTCGGTTATAGAACTTTTTGGCTTCTAAGTGCTTTTCCTTACTATGTGAATTGGATGTTTTTAAGTTTAGAATTACCTTTAACTTACTGGCTTAGAAATTGTTTTCACAGTATCAGACACTTATTGGCTTTATAACCTGTATGGTTCTTAATCATATACAAAATTAATATTTCGTTATGGTGACCAAGACCACCTTTTGTACTGAGAAAAATTACTTGCATTTGCATTGATACGATTAAAACTGGGTCAATGCTAGCTAGCAATAAGTTAATTTGAAAGCTTTAAGGCACCTCTGATTCGCTGTGGCCACCTCTAACGGGGTATAGCCGAAAGACAAAGAAGAAGAAGAAGAAGAAGAAGACGAAGAAGGAGGAGAAGGAGAAGAAGAAGAAGAAGCTACACCTGCGTATGATACCATTGAATATTATCATGGTTATTTGCCAAATCCTTCAAACACCAGAACTATCAAGGGTACAATTTTCTTCCAATTGTTACTTTTCGTTTTATTCGAGGAGTTGTTTAAAAGTTCTTTCAAAAAAGGGAGCAGTCATGAACGTGAGGAGTTTGGCAATGTGTTGTTAAGCAGTTAAAACCTTTGGTTGTTAAATAATTAAAAAATTGTATTTAAACAACTAACTTTCAGTCTTTGAATAACAAAATTTTAGTAGTTGAATGAATACCTTTTAGTAATTGAATGACTAACTTTTAGTAGTTGAATAACAACCTTTTAGTAGTTGAATGAGTATCTTTTACTAATTGAATGACTAACTTTAAGTGGTTAAATGACTTAACTCTTAAGTACTTCAACAACTAACTTTTAAGTACTTGAAAGCACAATTTTAGTAGGTGAATGAATAACTTTTAGTAGTTGAATAACAACCTTTTAGTAGTTGAATGAATAACTTTTAGTAATTGAATGAATAACTTTTAGTAGTTGAATGAATAACTTTTAGTAATTGAATGAATAACTTTTAGTAGTTGAATGAATAACTTTTAGCAATTGAATGACTCACTTTTAGTAGTTGAATAACAACCTTTTAGTAATTGAATGAATAACTTCTTGTAATTGAATAACTAACTTTTAGTAGTTGAATAACAACCTTTTAGTAATTGAATGAATAACTTTTAGCAATTGAATGACTCACTTTTAGTAATTGAATGAATAACTTCTTGTAATTGAATAACTAACTTTTAGTAGTTGAATAACAACCTTTTAGTAATTGAATGAATAACTTTTAGCAATTGAATGACTCACTTTTAGTAGTTGAATAACGATCTTTTAGTAATTGAATGAATAACTTCTTGTAATTGAATAACTAACTTTTAGTAGTTGAATAACAACCTTTTAGTAATTGAATAAATAACTTTTAGTAATTGAATGACTAACTTTTAGTAGTTGAATAACAACCTTTTAGTAGTTGAATAAATAACTTTTAGTAATTGAATGACTAACTTTTAGTAGTTGAATAACAACCTTTTAGTAGTTGAATGAATAACTTTTAGTAATTGAATGAATAACTTTTAGTAGTTGAATAACAACCTTTTAGTAATTGAATAACTAACATTTAGTAATTGAATGACTAACTTTTAAGTACTTAAATAACAACCTTTTAGTAGTTGAATGACTAACTTTAAGTACTTAAATGACTTAACTCTTAAGTACTTCAACGAATGTAGTCCACATTAAAATAAAGGCTTTCAACGAAAAACAAAAAAAATGATTGGCTTTAGTTTTTTAATTTCGTTTGAATTGGAATCTTTAAACACAATAATCAATTGTGTTTATTGTCCTACAGCACTTTGAACTTCATTAATAAAAGGGCTGTTACCATTTTAAAGAATGTACTTAAAAGCACAATTTTAGTAGTTGAATGAATAACTTTTAGTAGTTGAATGACAACCTTTTAGTAGTTGAATGAATAACTTTCAGTAAATGAATCACTAACTTTTAGTAGTTGAATAACAATCTTTTAGTAATTGAATGACTAACTTTTAAGTACTTAAATAACAACCTTTTAGTAGTTGAATGACTAACTTTAAGTACTTAAATGACTTAACTCTTAAGTACTTCAACGAATGTAGTCCACATTAAAATAAAGGCTTTCAACGAAAAACAAAAAAAATGATTGGCTTTAGTTTTTTAATTTCGTTTGAATTGGAATCTTTAAACACAATAATCAATTGTGTATATTGTCCTACAGCACTTTGAACTTCATTAATAAAAGGGCTGTTACCATTCTAAAGAATGTACTTAAAAGCACAATTTTAGTAGTTGAATGAATAACTTTTAGTAAATGAATCACTAACTTTTAGTAGTTGAATAACAATCTTTTAGTAATTGAATGACTAACTTTTAAGTACTTAAATAACAACCTTTTAGTAGTTGAATGACTAACTTTAAGTACTTAAATGACTTAACTCTTAAGTACTTCAACAACTAACTGTAAGTACTTGAAAAGCACAATTTTAGTAGTTGAATGAATAACTTTTAGCAATTGAATGACAACTTTTTAGTAGTTGAATGAATAGCTTATAGTAATTCAATGACTAACGATAAGTACGTAAAGAACTAACTTTTCAGTAGATGATTACAAATTTTAGTAATTAAATACCTACTTTTAAGTAGTTAAATAACTAGCTTTTAAGAGTTGAACAACTAATTTTTATTGTGGAATAACTAAAATAGGGAATAACTAAATTTTAGTTGATGAATATTTTAATAGTTGAATTGTTCGATGCCGTATAGTTGGGTGGGTGGCCCTTATTGGACAGGTACTGAGCAGCTGTCAACTGAGAATAATCAGTTGATTACTTGTCAATTATGATATCAAGAAATTAGGCTGATTATTTTGAGTGGTATTTCAAAGTGAATTACATTTCTTTAGAATGGTAACAGCCCTTTTATTAATGAAGTTCAAAGTGCTGTAGGACAATATACACAATTGATTGTTGTGTTTAAAGATTCCAATTCAAACGAAATTAAAAAACTAAAGCCAATCAGTTTTTTTTGTTTTTCGCTGAAAGCCTTTATTTTAATGTGGACTACCTTCGTATGGCCTTCGTTTTAATTTATGTCTCTTGACCTAATTGACCTTTTAACCTACAATTTGCTAATCCATTAGGGTTATGACTACGCCTAGTTATAATGTTTGTGTTTATTTAACTACCCGCCTACCTTCTAGCAATTAATAGGACCAAGATTTGTTGGAGTTTTAAAGAAAAAGTTACAAAAATGCTTTTACTGCTTTAAGGTACCAGTGAAGGGTACATTGGAATAATTTATTAGCAGATCAATGTGGTTTAACTTTTCTTTGTGCTACTTTCTGAGCTGATCATTTGGCTCTTTCACAGTTGTTAGTTATTGAATTGGGACTTCAATGGATTAGTGAGAAATTTTTTAGGCATTATGGTTTTTTTCACTCAACCAACGGCTATCAGTGGGGTTACTGATCCTGTATCAACTGAGGGACCCTAAATTGGTACGAATATTTTGCTGAGCAGCTTCACTAGCTGCTATGCTGCGACTTCTCCTCCGACATATTAGTATGGAAAATATAATTGCTGAACACTTCTTCTTCTTCTTTTTCTATTTCTTTTTCTTTTTCTTCTTCTTCTTCGTCTTCTTCCAACTACTGCTGAATAATGCTAGATCTGAAAAAACTTGCAAGTCATCTTTGATGCTGTGTTTGAAATTAGTGAAGAAAAGAGAGGACATAATACAATCACAAACGAGAGAGAGAGAGAGAGAGAGAGAGAGAGAGAGAGAGAGAGAGAGAGAGAGAGAGAGAGAGAGAGAGAGAGAGAGAGAGAGAGAGAGAGAGAGAG
>RDPX01000645.1:5593-32668 GCA_003991215.1 Morbakka virulenta
TTTGTTACTTAGTCCTAAGGTCTTGGGTGAAGCCTCGCTACGGAGACCGTTTTAAGCAGAACGGGTCACCTAAACTGGGAAACCTAAACAGGCCCCAACTGCAAGGTCATGTGCTGTTGGGTTTTTTTTATGTACATCAATATCGCACACACTTGGGTGTGATGCATGCACCCAGTTTACCCTTATCGGGCTGGTAGTCGGATGGGTTTGCTGGGGTTTCTACCCCTGAGTCCCCCATGGGCTCGTATTGCTCCGCCACTCAATAATAATAATAATAATAATAATCATCATCATCATCATCATCATCATAGTAATTATAATAATAATCATCATCATAATAATAATAATAAATCCTCTGATTCCTCTGAGTCATGTTTTGAGGAAAGTGAAGGCTGGATAAAGCCTCGAAAGTGGTAAAAATTGAATCATTTGTTGATTTGAAGCTTCAACTCAGCCATCACTAAATTGCGGTGATGCCGGTCCCAAGCCCGGAAAAATGGGGAGGGTTGTGGCAGGAAGGGCATCCGGCTGAAAACTTTGCCCCAACAAAACATGGCTGACAATTTACAGAATTCAGATGATGCTAGGGCGTCTCCCAGAAACGACGCGCGAGGACATCGCCGTAAACTGGTGGAAAATGGACTACGGCTGGAACAAGTGAAAGATTGGAATATCAGGAGGAGAAGGGAAGCTAAGATCAGGAAACGGACACTTAGACTGGCAACACTCAACGTAGGCACCATGACTGGAAAATCCCAGGAACTCGTCAGTTTCATGGAGAGACGTGAAGCCAACATCTTGTGTGTCCAAGAGACATTGTGGAATGGTGCAATACCAAGGGAGACCGGAAATGGATTCAAACTCTATTATTTTGGGCTAGGCTCAAGGAATGGAGTGGGTATCATACTGGATCCGAATCTGAAGAAAGGAGTGCTAGAAGTGAAAAGGAGGTCAGACATGGTCATGACAGTCAAAGTAGACATAGATGGTAGAATGGTTAACATCATGAGTGTAAGCCCTGCAAGTAGGGTGCGAAGCAGAGGAGAAGGAGGGATTCTGGGAAGAATTGGGGAGGAAGTAGAAAGACTACCACGAGAGGAAACACTCTGGATTGGTGGAGATCTGAAAGGCCATGTGGGATGCGACAATCTGGGAATGGAAGAAGTACTTGGCAAGTTTGATTATGGTCACAAAAACAGGGAAGGAGAAGCAATCATTGATTTCACACAGGCTTATGACCTGGGGATACTCAATAGTTGTAGGGTGGTGTCAGTAAAAACTGTGAAAAATCTGTAAGAGGTACAGGGATCTACAGAAAATTGAACACGCACAGAAAACAAATTTGTTCGGAACAGCGGGGATATAAAGACTTGTACTTGGCTGCTGAATCCGAAGGAGAAAGAATGTGTGATTGCCCATACAACTTGTTGTTGTACGTGATCACATATAAAATTACTGAGAAGAAAGATCAATCTCGAGACATTGAATTAAAAAAAAATAACAACAATAATAATAGTTATAACAGGAATTATTTTTCCTAACGAAATGTATTATTTAGCTGTATGGCCCGTTTTAAATGACAAAATAAGATACTATAATAATATAAATACGATATAAATAAGATGCTATTTCACCAATTTTCTACATGTTATTTTATGGGTGAAACATGGCTTAAACTATTTCAACATTGTACCAAACTGGTTGAATTTGCTACTTAAAACATCAGGTAAAACTACTCTCCAATAACATTTTTAAACAGCTGGTACATTCATACCACTGGCAGAGGTTTGTAGCTGTAACTCAAGAAAAAAACGTAAAAAGAAAGACCACTTGTGTGGACATCTTAGTGATATTTGACATAATGCTCACACTTCTTTCGCCAATTTCATTGTACTTTTACTATGCCAGTGAAGTGTAAGCTCTAACTTCACAGATTTCCCTTCTTTTCAGTGACTTCAAAATAATTTTTTTCCTTAATCTCTTTCCTGTCTATCACCCCCCCCCCCTTCTCCCCAATCTTGATTTAACACCTCGATTTGCGCTCTTAAATCTCCTCTTTTAGCTGAGCAGTATAAAATTTAAAATCAGACACGGAAAATACATTAAAAAGCTGTGCGTTTATCATTAGTTTGACAATTACTAATACCAAAAAAATCCATACCAAGTCCACTTTAAGTACTTAAGAAATTAAATTAAACTGAATTCGTTTACTTCTTATTTTATTCAATTTTAAATCAAAATCTGCTGCAAATTTTAGTCAACTTTTCAAAAACATAATTTATGAATAGGTTGCGTTCAGCTAAAAAACTCAGAAGCAATTAATGTCACAATAAATAAGTAATCGCCCTCAACATTTGATTCTGTTGTATATATATGTGTGTGTGTGTGTGTGTGCATTTGTGTATGTGTGTGCATGTGTGTGCATGTGTATGTGTGCATGTGTGTGCATGTGTATGTGTGCATGTGTGTAATGAACAATTCTAAGAGTAAGAAAATCTATGATTAACCTTAAAACGTGAGTTGGACATCATTTTCAATGCCCCTTTTGATTACTAAGAAAATGATGATGAAGATGATGAAAATGATGTGCATATAAAATAAAATATAAATCTTAATACATATATCACACATTTTAAGATCATTTTAGCCAAGTTATTCATTATCTGTAATATATTGTATTATCTGAAAATTATTTGTTCACCCGTACAGTTAACTTGCAGTTCATTTTCCAGAGTTTGTTGCATCAGTTACCATTATATGCTATGTCATTTACTAAAAATCATATCTCTATGTTTGTCTTTATTTGTTTCTTTGACATATAAATGCCATTTGAAGTTTATCCAATAAGGGTTGAATCATCACTGTGAAGTTGAACTTTTGGTTTATTAAAGTTTTAGGGAATCTTGCATGTTAACACTGTACTTTAATTTTGTGTTTTCTCAAAATCTGTGTCACTTACCCAACTTAAGCATCCCCCAAAACAAAATTCAGTCTTCTGGTAAAAGAAACATTGGTTTTAAACAACAGTTTTAGTCCTATTAAACCATTCTTTATAAAGAATATCATCTAAAGTCAAAATTTTATAAGCTTTTCTCTGAGCTACAATTTGAGAGATACTTCTCACATCATCAGGCTGACTATGAGGGAAGTATCTCTAGAAACATAGCTCAGAAAAAGCTGATGACTTAAAACATGATAAAGCTCTTACATCTATGGCTTCCTCTGAGTCCATAAAGTTTGGAATTTTCAAGGTCAAAATTTTGTCTTTGAGATAACCTTAATTGCTTTGATTATTATGTCAGTTACCTGTGGAATTCCCCAATTCCAAGGTATTTGTTAATCTGGCAGNTGTGTGCATTTGTGTATGTGTGTGCATGTGTATGTGTGCATGTGTGTAATGAACAATTCTAAGAGTAAGAAAATCTATGATTAACCTTAAAACGTGAGTTGGACATCATTTTCAATGCCCCCTTGATTACTAAGAAAATGATGATGAAGATGATGAAAATGATGTTCATATAAAATAAAATATAAATCTTAATACATATATCACAAATTCTAAGATCATTTTACCCAAGTTATTCATTATCTGTAATATATTGTATTATCTGAAAATTATTTGTTCACCCGTACAGTTAACTTGCAGTTCATTTTCCAGAGTTTGTTGCATCAGTTACCATCATCATCATCATCATATTCGGTTTAACGTCCGGTTTACATGCTAGCATGTGCTAGCATGTGTTACCATTATATGCTATGTCATTTACTAAAAATCATATCTCTATGTTTGTCTTTATTTGTTTCTTTGACATATAAATGCCATTTGAAGTTTATCCAATAAGGGTTGAATCATCACTGTGAAGTTGAACTTTTGGTTTATTAAAGTTTTAGGGAATCTTGCATGTTAACACTGTACTTTAATTTTGTGTTTTCTCAAAATCTGTGTCACTTACCCAACTTAAGCATCCCCCAAAACAAAATTCAGTCTTCTGATAAAAGAAACATTGGTTTTAAACAACAGTTTTAGTCCTATTAAACCATTCTTTATAAAGAATATCATCTAAAGTCAAAATTTTATAAGCTTTTCTCTGAGCTACAATTTGAGAGATACTTCTCACATCATCAGGCTGACTATGAGGGAAGTATCTCTAGAAACATAGCTCAGAAAAAGCTGATGACTTAAAACATGATAAAGCTCTTACATCTATGGCTTCCTCTGAGTCCATAAAGTTTGGAATTTTCAAGGTCAAAATTTTGTCTTTGAGATAACCTTAATTGCTTTGATTATTATGTCAGTTACCTGTGGAATTCCCCAATTCCAAGGTATTTGTTAATCTGGCAGTGTGTGTGTGTGTGTGTGTGTGTGTGTGTGTGTGCAGTAGGTGCAATATTCTCTTGCAAAAACTACTTCTGCAATAGTTAACACAAAAAAAATTAACAGAAAGCTACTTTTTATTACTTCTTGTTTATTATTTCTTGAACATGAAAAACTAAAGTTAACACTGATCAGACAAATCAAGCAGGTGTACTTGCAATAAATAAGTTATCTTGGAACTGATAATGCTATTTTATTTTTTGTACACATAATACAGGCTTAGGAGATTTATAATTATATGTCAGGTAATAACTTCTTTTATTATTCACCAATATTTTTTTTGCTTTGAATTTCAATATCTATTATTTAACAAAATGCAAGACAGTCTCATAATCATTTAGGGTATGTCTGGAGTAACCAGCTGTAATCTGAAAGTAATGTGGAGAATTAAAAAACTGAAACATCAAAAAATATTTTAAAAAGCCCAACTGACATATGAAAACAAAAAGATCAATGGCCATTAGCAGGAACAAACTCATATTTCTTGGGGTTCAAGTTCAACAAGCTAACAAAAGCAATATTTGGCAATATTGCATTGCAGAGTTAAGCAGACAATTTATCATATGTTACCAGTTGAAATTTTGAAAGCACTTCACCAAAAATAATAGGGGTAAATGATAGCTTTAAAATAAACAAAGTACAATATAGAAGTTTTGAATACAGTATAAAACCTGTCAATATACAAATACTCTCTGGCTACCAAAATTCAAAATTTTACAGGTACAGCATCAAGTGGTGGCAGAGTGGATCTATATATATATAGATAGATAGATAGATAGATAGATTCTCAATCTGCAGACAGTACCATTTCACCATTTGTGGGCTCATCAGTGCAGCACAGAGCTTCTGAGACTTAACTCTTTGGCCATATTGCCGTTGCAAACACAGCTTAAAGAGTTATTGTGGGATATATATATATATATATATATATATATATATATATATATATATATTGGTAGCTACTCAAAAAAATCAGCTTGTTAGATATCTAAACCTTTTTTATTGTCAGTAGTACACAACACACCAGTTGAATACAGCACATCAACAATGCAAAAGAACAATGTACAGTCATGCAATTAAAATGAAAATCTCCAAACAGTGAAACATGAATACACCAGATAAGACATGCAATTAAAAGATAAGGAATACATACAGTGTTGTGTAACAAGGAGGTGTTGGAAAAGATGATACTATATATCCCACTGGGGGGGGGAAAAGCAACAGAATAAGACAAAAGCAATGTAAAGTTAAAGGTAGTTATAGCAGAATAACTCAAAGTAAACAAACATAACTGGAGTAAAAATAAGAGTAAAAATAATAATAAAGTTGTCTATCTTAAAACAGAAACACACACATTTCACATTTCATTACAGTATGTGGGGCATCTAACTATGCTTTTCCCAAAAATTCTACTTGGTCTTGGTTTAAAGAGCATTTAACAGGTACCTGGACAAGAGCTGGTCCAACAACTGACAGGAAAAATCCATCATGAACAAGGTCCAAAATCCTTGTGTAGACTCGCTCATGGCTCAGCTGCAAATGTGAGGCAATGAAAAACAGTAATTTATAGCATCATTTGTAGTAAAAAGCCATAACAACAGCAGCAGCAGCAGTAGTAGTAGTAATAGCAGGAGGAGGAGGAGGAGCAGTAGTAGTAGTAGTAGTAGTAGTAGTAGTAGTAGTAGTAGTAGTAGTAGTAAAAATTAGGGTAGTAACAAAAGGTAAGATGCCTTAGGAGTATTCAGGGTATTCAGTGAATACATATTATTCAAAATATTCATTGTAAAATGTCTTTAAAAATTCTACTAAAGTTTACATGTTTGTCCCCTTGGTAAATATTTCACAAAATATGCTGGTCAATCTTAAATCAGTCAGTTAATTTTACCCATAACAGTTGACTCCAGCATGTCAAAAAATGAAGAAATCTTACTGCAATTCATTAAACAGCAAACCTTTTAAAATTATATTTTACAGAAGCAACTAATCTTTCTTGGAAATTATTCTATTGTGAATGTGATGGTTTGAATTTAGTAAATTGTAATGCTAAATTTAAATGAAGCTATACAAAAGTGCTTTTCACTACCTCTCCAATTTTGAATGTCTTTATTATGTGACATCTAATGCTAACGATTTTCTTTCCTTAGACCTTTGACTTGGATGCGTTCAATTGAAATTTTTGCTTCCCACTGAAACACTAACAATTTAACAAAAGGGTGCATCAAAGAATTGTATCACATGTTCTTGATTTGCAGTTAACCCAATGAACCTGCCCATTCTATTAGCACCATGGTATACCATGCCAACAATAAGTCATCCAACACAGAAACAGAACTAATAAATATGCATATAAACGTTTTGTCCATTGCTGTGGATAAAAAACAAAAGCAGCTGCCAAATATATGTCAAAATCTATTTTATTGCTTAAATACAACTGCAATAAGCATAAGTTTAGTTGATGGAAAAATTAATGTAGACATCTCATGTTCTAACATTTCCCTCTTCCAAAAAGATTGAATGGTAGTTTCCTTGACCACCACATGTGACAGTTACTTTTTCCTGACCTACATATTTTAAAAACCCAAAAAAAAATTTTCTTCATTACCACAAAATTAATGTCTTGTCACCTTCTGTATTGTATTTGTATAGCCAGTTTTTGAAGTACCCACCATTATATCTTTGTTCAGTATTCTATATATTCTTTTGTGGGGTCATGTTCATAGCTTTTTTGTATGAGCTCAAATAAAAAAATTAGTTGCTATTACAAGATTATGCCCTCTGTGGTAGGGATACACACTTTTTTCAAAATAAAGAAACTATTTTTACATGACTTAAAAATTAATTTCATACCTTTGCCACATCACACAAGAACAATAACCCTCTGAGAAATGAAGCAAGCTCTGGAATTGTATCACATGTTTCTTTTGTAAGACAGAACCAATCTTCTGCTGCAATTGACAATGTAGTTGGAAGCAGCGAATAAAACCCAGTCAGACCAGCTGCCAAAATCTGGAAGAGAAAAATTATTGTATCCAGGGTCAATATGTGCACCCATATTCAGATCAGGAGCATAACACGCAAAAGGTATCAAAGCAATTTCTGGGAGTAATGTCAATGCAGCAGCTAGAAGTATGGTGGTAGACATATATCATTACAAATAATTATCTGTGATCTAAAATACTGGCATTTCCAACTGTATGCTTAATTGAAGCAAGTTACCAGGAAGATCAATGAAGTAAGGGAGGACAAGAGTTGGACCAGGAATCCAGGTATTAATGGAATACTCATAATATGTAATTCATTCACTGTGACACACATTTTACAATCTAGCAAAGAAACATGTACCATTTAGAGAAGAACTGGCAGAAAAAAATCTGGCAAAGAGACTTCTTTTAGCCAGAGGTCACAGAAAACCAATCACCATCCAAAAGTGGAGGAACCACCCACTTGGCAAAATGAAATATAAGTTCAAAAATCTTCCAGAAATTTTGACTTTGGCAAGAAAACAGCTTCACAAACTCATCCATCATATACATAGACTTGGAATTAAAAACAACTCTTTTACAAGTATTCTCAACCAAACTGAATAAAACATGAGATTTATCAGTTTCATGCCATTAAAACTTCTTCTTCTTTAACTTTTGGCTTATCCCATTATGGGTTGTCACAGCAAATCAGTCTCCTTCATTTCCCATGGTCTGCTGCATCCTCTTACTGTACTCCTACTGCTCTCATGTCCTCTGCTATCAAATCCATGTAAGTTCTCTTAAGTCTTCAATGCTTTCTTCATCCTGGTACATTCAAATCCAGCATTCTCCTCCTCCCTTCTGATAACATGTCTGAAACACCTTAGCTTTGCTTCCCTTTGCTTATCTTCCAGTCTCCTGACATGGGCTGTACCCCCAATGTTTTCATTTTGGATCCTATCCAATCGCATGACCCCAAGTGACCAATGAAGCATCCACAGCCCTGCTATTTCCAGTTCAGCTTCCTGTCCTTTTTATGTGGCCACAGTCTCAAGTCCACACAGCAATGCTGGTCTTATTGTTGTCTTGTAAACCTTCCCTTTTAGTTCAAGTGACAGTCTTCTGTCACAGAGTGCATCAGTTACTTTTCTCCATCTATTCCATCCAGCCTGCACTCACTTCTTCACTTCCTTGTTGCAGTCTCCATCACTCTGCACAGTGGAGCCTAGATATTTGAACTCATTTACTCCTTTCACTTCTGCTCCTCCTATTCTAATTTCATCCTCAACTCTTCCATTCAACACCAGGTATTCTGTTTTTGCTCTAACTTTCGTATTTCTTTTCTCTGGGGTGTCACTGCATCTTACCAGTCATTTCTCCACTCCATCTTTCCAGTAATTTCTCCACTTCATGTTTCACTACAGAACACCATGTAGTCTACAAACAGCATATTCCAAAGTGCTTCTTTCTTAACCTCTTCTGTCAGGATGTCCATGACTATAGCAAAAATAGAAGGGGTTGAGGGCTGACTCTTGGTGTAGCTGACTTTCACTTCAAACCATTCAGTCATGCCTGCAACACTTTGCACAGATGTCATACTTCCTTCATACATATCTTGTACCAAATTTACATACTTTTTTGCCACCCCCAACTGCTGTAGTCAATACCAGAGTTCTTGTCAGGCTACTGGATTTTATGCTTTCTCCAAATCTATGAACACCCAATGCAGTACCCTCTGGCCTTCCCTGAAATTTTCCATCAACATGCAGAGTACAAATAGAACATCAGTTTTGTTTTTTCCTGGCATGAAGGCATATTGCTCTTCACATACTCTGCCTCCTTTTTGTTTTTCTCTCAGACTCCATGTCAGAGCCTGGTAGGCCAGTTGTCCATCTGAAAGTCTTAGCATGTGTCTAGCCAATCTCCACCTTCTCTCCTTGTCCTGTTCTCCTCAGTATTTTTTTATTTGATATGATATCGTCAGGGCCTACAACCTTTCCATTTTTCATTTTATTCAGTGGCTTTTTCACTTTAACTTTCTCTATTTTCTCAACTACTTTAACTCTCCTTGTCTCCTTTATCCTCTGCTCTTTGGGGTTCTCTGTGCCCTTTAAAATATTGCTTCCATCTTTGAAGTATCACTTGTTCCCCTTTCAAGATTGTTCCATTTGCGTCTTTGATGACATGCTGGATATCTTTTGATGCATTGTATTTTTGTTTTGCTGTTTGGGTCTAGTCAATCTCCACCTTCTCTCCTTGTCCTGTTCTCCTCAGTATTTTTTTATTTGATATGATATTGTCAGGGCCTACAACCTTTCCATTTTTCATTTTATTCAGTGGCTTTTTCACTTCAACTTTCTCTATTTTCTCAACTACTTTAACTCTCCTTGTCTCCTTAATCCTCTGCTCTTTGGGTTCTCTGTGCTCTTTAAAATATTGCTTCCATCTTTGAAGTATCACTTGTTCCCCTGTCAAGATTGTTCCATTTGCGTCCTTGATGACATGCTGGATATCCTTTGATGCATTGTATTTTTGTTTTGCTGTTTGTTATAAGTCCTTATACCTTATACCTTCCTTTGAGTTCAGCCTGCAGTAGAGATTACTGTATGCTTCCTCTTTGGCATTGGTTACTTTCTCATTTTGCTACCTTGCTATTTGCTTCATGGTCCCTTCTACCATCCTTGTTGCTTGACTGGTCATATCTTTTCTTCCCATCTTTCTTCTTTTTGATACTCTCCTGTACAGCCTTGTTCCACCACCATGTCTCTCTGCCCTGCTTCCAACCCCCATTGTCACTCCCAGAACTGACTTGCCCATTTCTTGTATAATCTATGTGATATGAGACCAGTTTTCTAGCACCTCTGTTTCTGAACTTCCACCACTTCACTCTTGGCTTTACTTTCCTCTTCCCTTGGTCTCTTGCTTTCTATGCAAAGCTTACAAACAACCACTTTGTGCTGTGCAACTACACACTTGCCTCTGATGACTAAGATAACTATTGATTTCACATCCTGTGTACTTAGAATATCAAACACACCTTTACAGTGCTTTTTCATGAAGCTTATCCATTTTCACCTCTACAAAATGTGTTGAAGCAAGGTCATTTATGATTTACCTGCACTTAGCTCTAAAATGTTGCTTGCTTTTGTTTTAGCCTGGGTCCTACTAGAGGCTCAGAACACCCCCAGACCTCCGATTTCAATCAATTGAGAGCTTAAGGTACTTTCTGTTAAAGTTATCTGTGGAAATTTATGAAATCTACTTCATAATACTGAAGTTGCAGTTCACAATAGATTTTAACAATTTTTCTATCTCTGTATTGGATAACAGAAAAAACAAAACTTAGGGTGCAGATACAATTTGGCATAAAAATGGCCATGGCCTCTTCAATATTAATGCATTAAGTATGAAGGATCAAAGTGAGATCTATAACCACTTCTTGAAAACAGTAACAGGTTTGCTGACTATGCATCACACATTATGTGTAGCCTATTACCTCAACCTTGTGGGAAAGATTAGAGTTCACCAACCTTGGGATTTTTACTATTTTAGTATTTTATAGAAGATGCACACATTTTTTTGAAATTTAAGATGGGTAGTAAAATAAGGCAATATTCATATTTTTTCAGAAAATTTTACTCACAACTGGATTACTTGGTCATTAAGAGTGGTCAACGGAATTAAAAATTAGTATATTGATACATTGTTAAGTGTATGTGCCCCTGCTTTACTATCATTCTTGGGATCAGTAATCTTCTGGCTACCTTCTTTAAGTTCACCAACATCCATGCTTATGACACTACAATGTACTCAGGCATAGGCAACAAGGGAACTCAGAAGTGCTAAATCAAACTTGGCAGAGGTGGAGTTTCATCAGTAAGGATGTAGTTGGTCTCTTGCAATCCAGCTAATATGCATTTGATTTTGTTCAACAGAAAGCAAAGTCCTTATTTCACCTAAATAATCATGGACTATAGTTCTGATGTTAACTCTGGTGATGGGTTTTCTTCTCCTGAGGAATAAATGAGACTGTTTGGTGCATCATTTTCCCTAAACTTTTCTTAGGGTTCTTATGTTCAATCTATGGTAAAGATCATTTTATATCCATAATCTACCATCCATTGGTGCATGGTGTAGGCCTACTTTTGTTACATCTGAGCAGGTGTTCTTAAAGTTCACCTTTATGTCTCTGAGTTCTGAAACAAAAATCAAATCCACTTTTTATATCACTGCTTTATTCCATGTCAAAGAATGTGAGGGTGACTTGATAATAACAGGTGCAATCAACCCTCTTGCAACCCAGTTTTAGATATGTTTCTATCAGTTTTTCAAACAAATTTTTGTTGCAACAAGTAGTTGGTACTCAAAATACTTTTACTGAAAAATCTACATTTCCAAACAGCATCTTCCCATTAACCCTTGTACCAAAAACACCTTATCACAAAGCAGCAAAATTCTCCACAAGGGCACTTAGATTTTTCTTTTGTCTGTGTTTTAAAAAAAAACCCAACCCAATTGAGGACCGAAATGCCAGCCACATTTCAAATGTTTTTGAGAGGACACTTCTTTATACTGGGCAATGAATAAAGAGGAAAATAGGCCAAAGTTCTAAGACTGTTCTTCATATTTGCTATCACTCTCAAGATTTGGAAGAACTAGTTCAATGATTCCCACTCCTTCACCAGAACTTGAGAATTTCTTTTTTCAATAAAGGATAGCTCCAAAACACCTTATTTTTTCATCAGTCAATTGCTTGTTCAGGAAAAAAATATTTAAAGATAACTAACTCCTCCAGTCAGGTTTTACATAGATAAAGCAAAAGAAAACATTTAATCAAACTTTGGCACTGGTAAATGGAATACAGACAAAACTCAATTAAAATGAGACTATTTTTACATGCCTTTTTGACCATTTAGTTTGTTGTAATACTTTTCTACACACCCATTTGTCTATCAGGGTTATTTTTCTGAATTGGTGGTGACATGCTTGCAAAGTGTCTCATCTGGGGATAAATTCATCTATCCTGCAACCACAAACCCAAGGCACACTAAGAGTTTAAATAGTAGGCATCAACTTTCAACAGAAAGGAACACTTTTGGTTTATTAAGAAACCTAATTTATTCCATTTCAACCATGAAATGAGACTCATTTCATGGTTGAAATGGTACTTAATTATAGAAAGTTACTTAATTATAGTTACTTAATTATAGAAANATGGAATACAGACAAAACTCAATTAAAATGAGACTATTTTTACATGCCTTTTTGACCATTTAGTTTGTTGTAATACTTTTCTACACACCCATTTTTCTATCAGGGTTATTTTTCTGAATTGGTGGTGACATGCTTGCAAAGTGTGTCATCTGGGGATAAATTCATCTATCCTGCAACCACAAACCCAAGGCACACTAAGAGTTTAAATAGTAGGCATCAACTTTCAACAGAAAGGAACACTTTTGGTTTATTAAGAAACCTAATTTATTCCATTTCAACCATGAAATGAGACTCTTAAGTACTTAATTATAGAAAGTTGTGTTTGTTTTTATTAAGCAGTTTAGTGTTACAACCACTACAATACCCCATAGCCAAATCAACAACTCACATAATATTCCCAGCCTAAAAACATGTTATTAATGTAGCTGGCCCCTTTTACTTCGAGTCAAAATGTAGAAAACACTTAGTTTTAATACAGCTGTAGCATAATTCGCTAACAACAGTGCCTGTAAAACAAGTTTCCCGTCTGACAACATATATAAGTATGCCGTGACTTAAATAGTCAAAAGGTATAGTTATCAATAAAAATGAGTTAACTGATAAGGCATTGAATTTTAGCATTCTCAATCTGGTTCAATGCAACGTCCTTCAAATTGATGAATTGACAAAAAAACTGTCGTTAGTTCTGAATAAGGTGAACTGTTTCCGGAATTGCCTGTCCTTGAAATCCTCTTTTCCCCTTCAGCAGGATTATTTCGTGATATGCATCTGTTTGATAATCAAGTGAAATCTAAAAAAATCATCTCCAGAACCAACATTCAAAATTGTTTCTTAAGCCGCTTTGGAATAAAAACTAAAGCGATTACTCTTGATACAATGACCAGCTCATGGCTGTCATTTAGCTCAATTTAAGAACTAAATTAATACAAAAACTAATCTTACCGCACAACAACTTGATTCCTCTATTATGAAGTTAGTAAATTTCTCGTTACAAGGTGTCAACTGCATACACACCAGAAGGCTATCACGAGCAAGTGCACCAACCTCACCATCCCGGTGTATGTAGTGTAAAATAAGGCTAAGAAATGAATATTTAGGTAATTTGTATCCCTGCTTTGATACACGATCCAATGCAAATGTTTCCAAAATATTTTGATCGACAAGCCTTAAAGATAAATTGTTTAAAAGCTTCAAATAAGACTTCTCTAATGGTAGGGGTAGTCGTTGCTTTTCGTCTGGGCGGAGTGCAAGCATGAGAACTAAAATTGGCTCTAAAATCCCTTCGCATCGAAATATTTCATCACTACAAAGAGTAAGTAATTTGGAATACACAGTTAAAAGCTCAGTAGCCATTTCTTTCATGATAAGTTTATTCTTTGTCATCCATTCGTATACTTTATTAAATATATCTAGCTTCAGACATAAATGCAGACAGCTATCCTGGCTCGTTTTACCACAATAATTTTCTTCAACCAGAATAACAACAATCTGGTTCAGTTTGTTACTGATCTGAAACGTTGTTTTGGTTTCATTTGCTGGCTCTAGTATCATAGCTTGCTCAATGTCCTTCCATAATACTGGAAGCATGCTAAGATTAGTGTTTTTCTGAACACCTCCTTGGTTCAATGTTTTTTCATTTTCATTCTGCTGCTCGTATGCCTTCATTTCTGCGACAGTGTCTTGTCCTACTCCATCATTTCTGACCCTTTCTTCTCCCTCCTTGTGAAGTATATCATTATTCCCATTAAGGTATAATCCTTTATGTTCACCTTTGACGAGATGACACTCCATAATACGCTTGTAATTTTCTCCCTGCAAAGTTCATTGCACTCACTAGGATTTCGTCATAATGCTAATCAAGTGCAACACAGTGATGCTGCAGCATCAAAGCTGTGTTGAGTTTCTCATATTTCACGCAAAAGTTAAGGAATCAATAAGGAAGTAAGTCTTTTTTTCATGCTAACCATACACTTCGGAAATAAGAGGCCTTAATTATGATCCTCCATGATATCAATACAATACTTCAAGTCAAAACTGTTGTTGAACTGATTCAAATCAGCATTCTTGCCCTTGATGTCATCAACATAAGTTAACAACTGAAATCATAGGGGGCCGAGCACCTACTTTCAAGCACAAGTAAGATTGGAGCAAATCATTCGGTCCATGCATCAGAGAAACAAGTTGGCATAGATCAAGTGCAAAGCCCTGGTCTCTCCTTGGACGGGGATTCGGCTACAGGGCCCAAGAATGCGGAACAGCTGCTCTCGATATGCTTGAGCAATGGTTGCAGACCAATTCCAAAGGAAGGGCGGTCGGAGACCCACGGAAGGTCCTGGGGGAGCGATCTGTATGTCTTGCATTTTATGGTGTCTTGTGTGCTTTCTATCCCACTTTTTCTTGATCTGATGTTTCCTTTCCGGTCTTTGATAGGTAGGCATCTGTTTAAGACAAAAGTTGGCCCACTGTTTGCCAGGGGTACAATCAATGAAAGATCCAGTTTTTGATATGGGTGGATTTAGGACCCAGCGTCGAGATGCAAAGTGGACCTAGCGAACGCGACCACATTCTGAGGGCTGTGAACCAGCCAGTTCATCTTCTCAGAGTGGCACTCGAAGAATTACACACGCGACTCGTAGAGTATCTATTACATGTATAGTGATTGAGAAAAATTTCAAAAGTTTTTGTTTCTGGGCCTGGGATACCCAGAAATATATATCCATGACAAAATCTTGGTGTACCACACAAGGAGTCAGAGACTCACATTGATTATGGTGCCCATGATTTCCAAGACATTTGCCCGAACGGTAGTTGTACGGTTCGCCGCTTGCTGACGTGAAGGCTGTCTTCTTTGAGGAGCAGAGAAACAAGTATGAAACCATGGAATTGCCGGGTTCTTATTGTTTTTTATATATGGATCCTACAAACCAGGACGTTGGAATATTTTTTAAATTAGGGGGGTATGGTTCACAGGACATAGGGGTTTTAAAATGGGGAGGGAAAGTGTCTTCTTCAATAACAGTATTTAATCCAGGAAATCAGGGAAGATACGTCCACACTAAATAGGTAGTATGTGCTCCAGGAACCAAGTTTGTAAATGGAATGATGAAATATAAATCAAACAAATATTGTACCATCCTTATTCCCTTCATTTTAATGCACATGTCTAAAATCAGTTTTCTTGTACTTATATAATGTGCATTGATATTATGCGGGGCTGAAATACTGATGGTGAAAGAAAAAAGTATTGCATTATACATATCACAACACCATGGCCGGTCAAAATTTCTTTTCCTTTCCTATCAACTTTAAAAACTAATGAAAAACAAAAAATTTAAACCTAAGCATTTGAGACTCAGATTCGAACACAATCTAACTCCAATGTTATGCAAATCTCATTCAAAAGAATTGTTAGATGAAAGGTTTGTGGTAAAAAACTTGAAAGTCGCAATTAACATCACATCCAGTTTAGTCAAAAGCTTTTCAAGTGTCATTAGACTACAGCAAGACGCCAGAATATGACAAGATCGAAAAATTCATGAAGATCTGCGGTTCTTAATAAAGCTAAAAGGAAAAGTTGTCAAACAGGGGTTGACAGTAAAACTTTTAAAAAGTATACAAATTTCTGTGGCATTAAGAATACTCTGGTTTACCCTCTTAGCCAATCAGGCCTGATCAAGACGTAATTTTTTTTTCCTTTATTGTAGAAGTTTTGGCTTGGAAATATAAAAATTACTTAAGAAAACGAAGAAAAATACCACAACTTTCAATCCGCAAAATTTTGTTTTCAAATACTAAAAATTTACAAGTGTGCCTCAAAGTTGTTAAATATATTTCTTCGTATCTCTTACAGTTCTCATAAAAACGCAGATTGTGTGCTCTGCCTTCTGTTCTTTCAATATTTACTATATTAATACAATACCAAAAACAATTCGGCTGTAGAAAGTACTCTAGCTCGGTCGCTTCGCTGTCCACTTTGACATTAAAAACCTGAAATCCTAATAGGACCAATAAACTCATATTAAATGAGTCAAAATCTTTCAGAGGCATTAGTGTCTGACCAACACTTTCATCAACAACAACTGTTTTAGCATCTTGCCGATGAAAAAAATAACAAAAACAATATAAAGTCAAAATTCCGTCATTAAATAAAAAATTTCAATACATGGTTCTGGGTCAAAGTTTCATTTCAAATTCCTAGCATTTTACTAGAAAATTTGAATAAAACTAATTTGTACCATTGTAGGTCCAGTCAAGAGACACTTAGCAAGTTGTACTAGTACATTATCGAATGAAGACATAGAAATCCTAACATCAACAACTAGACGGGAATCTTATCCTCTCACGCTGGAAGCACTCTGGATAAAAGATCTGAAGCCAGAGGTTAACAGCAAGGATGAGTACCGGAGCAGGACGCTAACAATAAAGATCTAGTTGTTGCTAGCTATTACTGACCACGGAACATTCTTAATTATAGACTTATGTCATGTTTTTTCTCTCATTGTAGTCATATTACTGAGTAGTTGTATATATTCTTTATATGTTTCAGATTTTTCTGATAATGTGTGAAATACACGACAATATTTACTGAACTGTTGGTCTCTTGACTTTACATAATTTTAAATAGACATTTTCTTTCATTAAAGACACACAAGATGTTTTTAATGAAACAGGATTCAAATAAGAGAATTGTCACATCCAAAATTTATTTTGTCCCAATCATAATCGGATTTCATATCTTTTTCTATATCGTGTTATTCAAATTGAGTTGGAATTCGAGTTTAGTTTAGCTACATTGAAGCATGAAAATGAAGAAAAACTACATTTTAGGACTGGAAAAGAAGAAAAGATTGAAAATAATATTATATCAAGGCTGGATAAATCTTTTTGTCTGCTTTGCAAACTTTGAAAATTGAAACGAAATTTTAAAAGCCTGGAAGTATTGAGAGTTCGACTTTCGTTGTAAAACTCGAAAATTTGGTTTGCTAGTATTCTCGAATAAACAAGTATAGAAGTATGCAAATCTTGTTATCATGCATTCATTTTCATATTTATCTTGGTACTGTTTAGTATGTGGCTCTTCACTATATGCTCCGACTACATAGGTGCTTAGGGCCCTGAGCTACCCCTGGGTAATGCTACGGGGGCTTAGCCCCCTCAGAACTTTTTACAAGTAAGCTGTGAAAGGTATCTAGAAGGGCATGTTCATTAAATTTTAGGTAAAAGGAAAACGGGATCGACCCAATTGTGTATGAGCTCTATCATAAATCTTCCAATTACGGAAATGGAAATGTTTGTTCACAGAAAAACAATTGCAAAATTGTCAAAATCAGGAAAGTGCGCCACGGTACTGACGGAAAATACTTGAAACAAAAACAAATACTTTCAAATAAAATAAAGATGAAAATGTTACGCGATTTTACTGAGCATCAAATCGAGCCTCTTTTATGAGAAAACAATTTTTAAATAGAAGTTTCGTCTTTTATGTTTTTGTAATGTTAACAAAAAACGTCGGAAAGCCATGATCGCCAACGTAATGAAATGACAGGGCACCAACACAGACAGAATGTTGGTTCAACGTTGTGTCGTGGTATTCGTTAATCCTGTTGATAGTTGCCATGATTCTCAAATTCTACGTCATTACATCATACCATCCAGTCATTCTTCTCATCAGCGTCGTAATTTTGTTTTTCAATGGATAAGTATCATACATGGTGTATGGAATTGTGAAGATATAACTGGAGGAAAAAGAGAAATGGAAAAAGAAAGAAACAAACAAACAAAAAACCGGAACCTGAGAGCACAGAATACCAGTTAGGGGTCTGGCGGTGTTAAGTTTGTCTCGTGGGTAGAAGAGTAATTATATTTTTTGTTCTATGACAGTGTGTTTCACGTGGTTTCCTTTGTGTTTCCTTATGAGTTAATTTGGTCGTGTTAAAGCAGCCATGAAATCAAGCTTGGTTTTATCAAAAGGGGAGGTTTTGAAAGAGAAGATTTAAAGACAGCTTTGATATTTGTGTTTATTCAATCGATTTTTTTGTCTAAATTTCTATTTAGAATACCCTGATTTTCAAACGATAGAAAAATTTCTAATTGGAAGAGATAAAAACAAAGGAAGAAACTCTTATACCGCAAACCAGCCTTGAAGACCACCAAGAAGAAGAAGTATCCAGAAATGGAGTAGATTTCAAAATCAAAGCGCAAACCTTCTTGTTCAATTCAAGATGGCTCCTCGACGAACGAATCAGAAACAGTGGTTAAAAACAAAAAACTTTTGTTCAAAAGAGGAGTGGAAGAAAATTTCAATCTTCATGGCTTGTAAGGTATACATGGCTCATTTGCGATAATGGCAATGAAGTATTTTGTAACTCATGCACGAAGGCAATAAACCAAGGAATGTCAATTCCAATTTCGTCAAGGGAAGTTCATTCGTACCACTATTTTGTCGAAGATGGGTTTTGAACATAAAAAACGTATTGAAAACATTCAAGCGGCATGAAAAGTCTAACTTTCACAGAGCCTATGTGGTAGCATATCACAACAACGACACCAATGTTCTACCACAGATGGCAACTGGAAAAAAACACGTAAATGATGAGAAATAGAACCACATTGTACAAAGTATTTACAAGACTGCAGTATCTTGGTTGTCAAGGGTTAGCTTTGAGGGGTCTGACAAAGATTCGAACTTGATAGTCCTGCTACATGAGAGAAAGAATGAAGTCCCTGAATTTACTGCTTGGCTCAGTAGGGACAGAAAAATACCAATTGAATGAAATTCTGCAAGACTTCAGAAACGTTATATTACGAAAATTGGTGAGGGAAGTGAAAGAAGTGGAGTACTTTGGCTTTGTTATTGATGAAATGTCAGATGTTTCCAGCAAGAAACAGCAAAGCATTTTGTATTCGTATTGTCAATCAAGAAAATTTTGATATTCAAGAGCTGTTTCTTCGATTTTACACTGTTCAAATTACTTCAAGTGACAGTATTTTTGCAACAATAAAATATGTTTTAATAAGGATGGAATTGTCTCTGAAGAAGTGCCGTGGTCAGTACTATGATGGGGCTGAAAATATGTCGGGTTCTGTCAGTGGCGCGAGTTAAAAAGGTAGAAAAGAGAGCTGTATATGTACACTGCCGGGCACGGGAAGGGAAGCCCATTATAGTATCTGCAGATTTGAATGAGAGGATCAACGAGCCACAGAATCCACTGGTGCGAACTGTTTAGGAAAGACAGAATGGCAATGCCGAGTCTGTGTTTTTCCGAAGAATGGCAAGAGATGCATACCGGATGATCTATTTTGCACCAGACTCATAGTGCATAGACACATGCGCCGTGACAGAACCAAGTCACAAGAATATGACCTGAAAGACTTTGAATCAGGACTGAGATATACCACTGAAGAAAAGGCCCTCTGCGAGATCAACCCAGAAGCTAGAAAATTACTAAGGCTTGCTTTGACTTTACCTGTGTTCAGCTGTACTACCGAGAGATTGTTCTCTGGACTTAAAAGATTGAAAACGTATTTGCAGCCCCATATATCCCAATAGCAACTTTACGCAGTGGGCTTAATGAATCTTCACAAAGATACCATGCAGAGGATTTACATTGATAATCTACTTTATGAATTCATCCTGAGCTCATCTTTGAGAAACAACGCTTTTTGATTGTCCAAATTAAGGAAACCCCATAATTGAACTGATAATACATCGACAATTTCATTATTCATCTATTACCTGTTATATTTGTTGGCTAGCCTTTCTTTTGTTATCTTCAATCAAATGAAGGTAAATATACTAAATACATAGTTTAGAGAATATGTGGCAGGTTTTTTTCTGAATTTTCAACGTCCGACCTTTCTCCCTGAGAAAATCAAAAGTAGGTGCCTTTGCTCTTTGCCAGCTCCACCACGAAAAAGAAAAAGAACAAGAACAAGGACCAACAGGATTTCTTTTCATACAATATTTTTAAACTGGTTGAGGGCTGAAGGGATTTTTTTACTTCTAGATTGCAAATTTTAATTGGATAAGGGTTAAAAGACTTTTTGCTGTAGAATATAACAAGAGCAATCTCAAAAGGCAGAATGAAAGTAGAAAAGTGAAGCAACTCGAATGTCAGAATAATAGATCAGAAAGCTTTTGAGTTTGGTGAGGTCAAGTACCAGAAAAAAATGTACTTAGTCGTGCTGAACCGATGCAAACCAGAAGTTAATTTTTTTTTTGGTTTTAATGTCATTTTTCTTGTCCTTCACAGGTACTTTGTTTTGGTAGTGATGAAGTTCTTGTCCAGATGCCCTTCCTGACGCCAACCAATGACTTTTTCTTTTGTGAATTTCCAAAGTCGCCCGTTTGGGGAATCGAACCCGTAATTCTTGGTAACGGTACAGTTGGCTAAAGGTCTTATTTGATTAACCCAACACCAGGTGCTTATTCATTATTTACAAAAAGAATTTTATTTCCCTGCATGTTGAAAAACTAAAGGTGAACACTATTGATTTACTTTTGTAAGGAAAATTTTTTATGAAGTATTACAACGATATCTCGACAAAACCTTGACAAATATTGACCATGTCTTTTCGTTGATATGGGCGATGTTGAATAAATGTTGTATTCCAATTGTAGAACTTGATTACCTGAAAACACTACCTGAATACACAATGTGATCACTTCAAATATTTTAAAAAGTATTTCTTACGGAGCTAAATTCTGAATGACATGGTAACTACTGATTTTCAAAAGGACATTAGTCATAAAAAAGTTACAAAGATGAGGGAAAGTTATCAATAGAAATTTAGATGGTGAGAAAATTACTTTCAAAATTTAGCTGTTACCTCCAGTTTGTACGTATTTTAATTATTTTAATTCAATGACTGAGCAGAAACGGTTAAAATTAAAACAAACGTTACCCTTTTTATATCACTGTCCATAGCTATTACAGGTTAACGTGTTTTTGATCTGATTATACTTTACACCTGGTTTTATTTCCAGATATGCATCTTTCACCAGCAGGCAGTTGATGTCATATTTATCCCCGATTAATTGCTTATTGTTAGACGGCTGGATATCACCTTGTATTGCAGTTCTTTAAAGAATTTTTGCATTGGCATCTAATTCAAATAGTTCTAGGAGAAAAAGTATTGATACTATGGCCAAGTTCTACGTCATCAACTCCTTCTTTAAACGTCTAATAAATCTATCATGTATTAATGTGGGATGGACATACGGTGTCCGTGGTCAAACAAAGTCGGTTTAAATGCAGCTGGTAGTGACTTGTCTGATAATAATCTTCCGTTTCAAGGCTTTTTATTAATCTTTTGTTAAATATCACATACTTGTTTATATATTTGGGTTGCCACAAACGTTTTTCGTCTTAGTCTGTTTTGATAAAAATGGATCTGTTTCACTGTTTTCAGCCTGATCTGAAATACAGTTTTTCTGATATTGGTTTTCACGTCAATATCCATAAGACGTATTTTTTGAAGCACTTCTCAACGCTAATCTCTTGTTCATCCTATCAAGCAAAGTGCACAAATGACATTAGCTGAAATGAAAATGCCACTTTTTTTAAATTCTTAAAAAATTTAGTTGATGTAGGATCTATATTTGTATTTAATTTGTTAAAAATGTATTTTCTATTAAATTTTGGATTTGTATAGATATAATAATAATATCAAAACTTAATCGTAGAATATCATCTAAATTGGTGTAAATATGTTGTATCTGAAATACTCTTTAAAATTTATGATGTTCAAATTAAGAAAGATAAATAGTAAAAATGCTTATCTCAGTAATGAATATTTTTGTTTTTTTATTTCTTGATCATTATTGAGGCTGTTTAAAGTTATAGTTAAAGAGATGGAGAAGTTAATAATTACAAAAATACTTAAATGAAGAACCTTTTCTTACTATAGATATTGCTACCTTATTCGATTTGATCTTTGACAAGGTCAACTTCACTACTAATATTCCTCCTACTAGAAGATACACTAATTCTGCGTCTTGAAAGAAAATATATTTTGGACTGCACACTTACTTTTAAATGTATTATACAGTTTAAGAGAGATCGTTCATTTATTTATTCATTTAATTTATTTAACCAATATTTACCAAGGTACATTACGTTCAGTAAAAAAGCCTGTTTTTTGTATAAGATCTGTCATTACTTCTGATAGCTTTCTCCAATTTTTGATGGACTGACTGGTAATCACCCTATCTTCTCTAGGTGTCGTCACTTCCTTTTTTCTTTTCCTTGCCCTGTTCTTCGCTGATCTTATTTTCCTTTTGGATGGTTCTCCTCCTACCTTCATCCTTTCTGCTATTTTAACAGGTATTCTCTTCTTCATGAAGAACTACAGATTTTTTTCTCTATTTTATTCTCATTTTAATACTGAAACCCATGATCTGTTGAAGAAAAGAACATTGGTTCAGGAATGAATTTTACTAGATAACGACCTAAATATTACTATAAAAGGAATGTCATGGTTTGAGCGACTCAAAACCCTGTTAAGTAAATAAAAAGTTAGAAATTTAGACACAAAAATAATTTCAGAATGTTCCTTACCTTTAAATTTGAATAAAGGCGTCATTTTTCAGCCAAAACTTAAATAATACAGTGCAGAATTAGTAAAAAGTTAAATTTAAATTAAATTAAATTAAAGGATTAAATCAATGCAACCTCTATCCTTTTACAACTGGATTCAAAACATTCGATGGTAGGCTAAAAAGACCAGATTAATGGATACGAAGCAAGACTCTTGGTCGGTGTCTTAAGAAAAGCAAACCATATCCAGTTGAAGTTTATCGCTATGAGAAGAAAGGTTCCTCTGAAAGTATAAAATGCAATTTAAAACTAAGTTGGCTGTCATACATTTGTTTTCCTTCAGGGTGGCTACTTAATTTTGGCAGTCCCATGTTTTTATGAAAGTTTCCAACTTCATATTTGAAGACTACGGATTGTTGAGCATGCANGGATTAAATCAATGCAACCTCTATCCTTTTACAACTGGATTCAAAACATTCGATGGTAGGCTAAAAAGACCAGATTAATGGATACGAGGCAAGACTCTTGGTCGGTGTCTTAAGAAAAGCAAACCATATCCAGTTGAAGTTTATCGCTATGAGAAGAAAGGTTCCTCTGAAAGTATAAAATGCAATTTAAAACTAAGTTGGCTGTCATACATTTGTTTTCCTTCAGGGTGGCTACTTAATTTTGGCAGTCCCATGTTTTTATGAAAGTTTCCAACTTCATATTTGAAGACTACGGATTGTTGAGCATGCACAAAACAATCTATTCAAAAACTAAAATTTGGCCTCCTCAAAAAATCACAGTTTTATCAAATGTTGCACAAATGTACTTTGTACTATGTTACCTTACCTTAGACCTATGTACTTGCATAAAATTATCATTATATACAAATATAATTTATCAACTAGAACTAGCCACTCCTGTCTACCCCAATGCTCCTCACTGAATATTGTTGGATGTTTCAATAAAATTTTTCAGCTCAAAAAGGGGGTTTTCACGTCCAGGAAAGGGCCCCAGACCGAACTTAGCATATGCTTTACATACATGGTTTGGCTTTAAAAGACATGTTTTAAAGTCTTTTTGCTTTAAAAGTCTAAAAAAACCCACTACAGATAATTTTTATGTATGCTTTCCGTGTCAAGGTATAAAACAGAAAATATATTTCCCTTACCTTAACCACAATCCTCTCCGTGCCAGGAGGCATATAAGGCCCCGACGTCATTCCTTCACTTGGATCGCTCTGCAGCTGCACGGTGTGTGGCGTTCCACGTTCTCCAGCCTGCTTTTTTGCGCTCCATCTCAACCATTCTGTGCCACGTTCTTTCCGGCCTACCTCTTTTACTTCTTCCTTCTGGTATCCATCCGAGGGCAGCAGCACAGTTATCTGACGGGCGTTTCCTTAACACGTGTCCTATCCAATTCCATCGACACCCCCTAATCCTGTACTAACCTTTTCCGTTGATGCCATCTGTTGCACTACTTTGTTGTTGATATGTGGCTGTTAATGGACCTTGAAGATTCCTCTCAAGCACTTGGTTTGAAAACTATCCAGCTTAGCTTCTTCTTTTTTGGTTAATTTCCAGGTTTCATATCCATAGAGCAGCGCGGACAGGACAAGACTCCTGAACAGTGAGGCTTTCGTCTTATGACTGATGTCGCTGGCTTCCCGTATGTCGGATAGTGTCTTCCTTTGTGCGCTTGCCAGAGCAATTCTCTTTATAATATCTGTTGTCGTACCTCCATCTTTGTTAACGGTTGCTTCTAGGTATGTAAAACTATCTAATTCTTCCACTTCGCTTTCTTTAACCTTTAACTTACTGTCACTCTTGGTGTTCGTTTTCACGACTTGGCATTTCTTTTCATTCAGCTTGAGTCCAATTTTCGCTGCATTGTATTCCAGTTTGCTGGATTTGTGCTGTAGGCGTTGCATAGTTAATGACAGAAAGGCGATGTCATCCGCAAAGTCAAGATCTTCCAGCATTATAGTAAAATTCTAGCGGATACCCGTTCTTTCGCCATCTAGTGTTCTTCGCATCACCCAGTCGATTCCCAAGAGGAACAGAGATCCTGACATGCTGCATTCCTGCTTCACTCCAGTCCACACTGCGAACCAATCAGTTGTCTCATTTTCGTTGATTGCACAGCAGTAGAAGTCTTTGTACAGTGCTTTGACCATCTCTATAAGCGTTTTGGGAATTCCATACTGTCTCATTATCCTCCAAAGACTATTACAGTGGATGGAGTCGAATGCCTTTTCAAAATCAGCAAAATGGATGTAAAGAGTGGCATTCCATTTATTCACATGTTCTAGTATATTTCTAAGAATGAAGATCAGGTCGACTGTTCCTCTGCCATTTCTAAAGCTTGCCTGTTCCTTCCTGAGACTTGTATCAACCTCTTTTTGTATCCTGCTGATGATAATCTTGCTAAGAACTTTGCTGGCCAGTGGTAGTAGAGCAATTCCTCGCCAGTTTCCACATTTTTGTAGGTTCCCTTTCTTGGAGATCTTGCATATAAGACCCTTGTTCCATTCTGTTGGAACTCTGGTATTTTCTCAAATAAGGTCAAGAACTTGCTTAATCTCTGAGCTCGCCATTGAAACGTCTGCCTTGAGCAACTCTGCAGAGATTTGGTCCACTCCAGGAGACTTCCCATTTTTCAATGCTTTCACTGCCGCTTCAAATTCTTCAATTGCAGGTAGTTCCATTAATGTGTCAACGTCTTCTGTTTGCTCGGTGTCATTTTCTGATAGCTCAGTTGGTTCCTCTCTGTTAAGAACGTCATGGAAGTGCTATTTCCATCTTTCTAGTTTGGCTTCTTCACTCTTCAGCAGATCTCTATTCTTGTTCTTGACTGCTGCTACCTGTCTGGAGCTGTCCAGTGGGTTGCTTCACTATTCTATACAATTCTTTCTGTCTCCAATATTATCCTACATTCTCAGCCCTTTCTGCTTCTCTTTCACCCACTCTCTCTTGTCTTCCCTCGCACTTCTCTTCACATGCCGTTCTTTCTCTTTGTAGTGTTGTTTCAGTCTGTCTTTGATCCTCTTTGAATGTGTGCTATAAATTCTGGTCTTGATTGCTTTCCTCTTTGTCTATCAGTCTCCAGGTTTGGTCTCGAATCCATGGTTTGCTCTTTCCATTCCTGAAACCAATCAGCTCTTCGACTGACTTGATATAGGCATTTTTCTGATGTTCCCACACTTCTCACAAGTCTCGGCTCTCGCTGTTCCTGTTTTCTTCCAGTCTTTTCTTCACTGCCACGCAAAACCTTCATTTTCGTTTCTTCGTCTTCAAGGTGTTCCATTTCAAGTCTGGGCTTGATTTTCTTCATTTTTCTGTGTGAGCTGAAAAGTAGCTTGATGCGGGCCCTCACCAAGTAATGATTACTGTTGATATCAGCTCCCCTCTGCACACGGCAGTCAAGCACTGATGATCTCCAATGTCCACTTATCAAAAGGTGGTCGATTTGATTCTTTGTGATCCCATCTGGCGACACCCAGGTAGCTTTGTGTACGTTTTTATGAGGAAAAGGAGTTCCTGTTATCACCAATCCGTTTTATTTGAGAAAACTCTAACACTTTTTTCCCCATTATCATTATGTATTCCAAATCCGCGTATACCCATAGTTTTCTCATAACCACTGTTGTTCCTTCCAACTTTGGCGTTCAGGCCTCCCATAATGATTATCATGTCATTTTTATTGCAACCATCCAAACTTTCCTGGAGTTCTTGGAAGAGCTGGGGTTTTTTCTGAATCTTCTTTTTCATTATAAGGTACGTGGACTTGAATAGCAGTCACTCTCTTATATTTCGAGTAGAATCTCGCTGTTATGATTCTCTTGCTTATTGGTGTCCACTCTAACACGGATTTCATTGCTTGCTGGCTGATCATAATGGCAACACCTCTTTCATGCAGTTCTTCATTGCCGCTGTAGATTAGTGTCTGTCCAGTGGCCAACTTCATCTTACCTGCTTTCATCCATCTGTAGTCGCTGATT
>RDPX01000645.1:64345-89755 GCA_003991215.1 Morbakka virulenta
CCATACCCAAGACAGCTTCTTTTGCACACGTTTTTGTTAGGGCTTGGAGAAAAAGACCCACCCTCTAACATTATATCTCCCTGATCACCAGTTGTTGGGGGATAAGGGGGAGGGACCCTTTTTCGTGTCATTTTTTGATATCAGACCATCTTGGACAGTCTCGAGCTTTAATTTTGATTAAGTCTCTACCAGGGAGGATTGGAACTTTTGACTTCTGGCCTTACCTGATAAATAACAAAAGAGCATTCGTACAAGGCCCACCTTAGGCTTATTCAAGAAGGCAAAAATAGACAGTAATTTTTTCAACAGACACTGTAGGTGGAAACTTAATGTTAAGGCTTAAGACTCTGTCTGAAAACAGTTGAATAATTTTTAAAAAATTGTATGAAACTATATAAATATAAGAACAAAACAAAGGAGGAACAATCAATAAAATTTGATTGAAAGAGTTGAAAATATGTATTTAGTAAATTTTCGTGGACATATTAGCCCACTTTGTTAAACCTCTTAAAAAAATTACTAGTCCTATTCATTTTCAGGGAGGTTTAAGAAAGTGGACCAATATGTCTACGAAAATGCACTAAATACATATTTTCAACTCTTTCAATCAAATTTTATTGATTTTTTCTTACTTTTTGTGCTCTTTTTATGATCTTTGGAATAGCTGGAATTGGTGGGGAAAAGTGAAGGGGAGTGAGTTTGTTAATTCTATTATAAAAAACGGAAAGCGAATCCTACCTCCATAGCATTCATTAACATTCTTGTCAAACGGAAAGGAATTTTTTCTGGAAATTTTTCTCTTGTCATTGCAACCTGTTGGAAAATTACAGACAATAATGTAAAGCTAATAGGTCTCATTCAATGGGTTTCATCTACAGCAACAGCACCAATAATAACTGAAAATTTAAGCTCTGCAATGACAAAATGTTTCCCTTGTAAATTTTGCCTCTACTCCTCTATGCACTGCCCATAGTCACACAGGTCTGTTGCTCTCTAAGGGACACGTTAATAAGTATCCAAATTCTATACTCATGATGCTTAGGGCTTCTGTTCTTCTTCTTTTTCTGTTCTTTTTCTTATTATTGATTACTTTTAATGTTGTATCCTACTATAAAGAGCCACTCTCCTTTGACCAAATAAGTTAATAACGGCAAGATACCTGTATTTTTACTGTTATCACTCCCACACTTACACCCACCCCAACACCACCATGCATACACATACACCCTACTTATCAATCATGAGAACTATAATTGGTGCATTAAAGCTCTGGTACTTAATGAAGATTTTTCTCGTTTTATAGCCTTTAGAACGAAATATTCATATAAACTATCATTACAATCCACCACAATTGGTACAAGGATCTTGACGTGACTCTTCCATTGGTACTAATATGGCGACACTGTACCCAAACGGTCTAAACGAAGGTCTCAAAAAATTGGACTTAAATTTATCTTGACTTGGACAAAACATCTGCCTTTTGTTAACGATTACATCTACTTACCTTGCTACTCAGCACATTGACGAAGGGAAAATAATCTCTAAGATTCTCTGCCATTTAAACGTACCTGGTAAATGGTTGCCTAGTTAACATATGGTATTAAATACTAAAACACATTTAGTACTGTAGCCTTTCTGTATGTAATGGTAAGTAAAGTAGTGATAAGTAATGAAAGAATAGCGTTCTTACCTCGAAACAATCACCGAAGTCAATGTGCAGATTTTTGCCAGACATTCGATCTAACATCAGATTTGACGGATGTCTAAGATAAAACGGAGGCAGAAATGTGGGTTACTTATTCTGTCAATCCAACTGTCTGTCTGTCTGTCTATCTGTCTGTCTGCCTATCTATTTATCTATCTATCTATCTATCTATCTATCTATCTATCTATCTATCTATCTATCCATCTATCAATCTATTCATCTACTTAGCTATCTACCAGATAGGTCTGTTGCGCTGTATGATACTTGATCTCAACTTCCCTGCAAGGTCATTAACCTGGGATATACTGAACATGTAAAGAAACAATCACTATATAGAGAGTTTTCTTCACCATTGGCAGCCTTGTGTTTCAGCAACGTATTGGTATTCCGACGGCGATAGACCCTGCTCCTTTTTGGAAAAACCTGTACCTGTACCATTATGAAAGCTCTTTTCTCACTAAATTTTCTCGTACTGAGCGGTACCGCGGCTTCAAGTCGAAGCGTTTGCTTCGTTTTATTGATGATACATGCTGCATTAATGACAACAATGAATTTGAAAATAGCTTTCGTTAAATCTATCCAGAGGAACTACACCTAAAATGTGAACATACTGGTAGCCATGCTACGTTCCTGGGGTTAGATATTTCTGTCGTAGATGGAATCTTCATTTACAACCTTTTTGTCAAAAGAGATCAATTTCTTTTTTCTATCGGCAGAATGCCTGACCTTTCTGGAAATCTTTCGATGCATGTATTTTATGTTTCATTATAATCTGAGCTACTACGCATAGCCCGCACAACTCTACAGTAAGACGATTTTCTTTTCAAAGGTTAAGAACTGACTTTGAGAATATATGAAACAAGGTGCTTGCCCTAACAATATGATGTTAAAATTCGGTAAGATGCATTTTATTCATGGTGATGCATTCTCTTTGTTCAACAAAGACATCAATAACCTACAATATGACTTGACAAAACATCTATAAAATCTCTCTATGTTCTAATTTTCATCTGTTGCTTATATCTCTTTATATTACCCTCCCTCCCTTCCATCATTCTCTTCTTTCACGCTATCGCCATTACCTTCGCTCGTGTCCCTAAAATACTTCATTTCTTGTTCCCCGCAGTCATCATGGAGGTGGCATCTGATCAGTGCTGCTGGGCAGCCATTTCGCGTAAATCATTTTGATTTAAAATGCCCGAAACGGTTGACAAGGTCATCCACTGATGATAGATGATTTCTGTAATTACCACAAGACAATTACTCTTTCTTTTATTTGAAAATCTAGCACATCCTGTTACTCTTTCTATAATAATTATTCTTACTTTCTTTTTTCATTATCTCCAGAACATTTTTTTATGAGTTACTCGTTGTGTTGTCTTTCGCATTGTCCTGCTGCTTGTTCATGATGTGTCGTTTCCTCATGCTCATTAAATTAGCCAATGGCATCTTTGTCTTGGCATGTTACACTCTAATACTCTCTCTATATATAAACTCTTGGCTCCAGTTAACCAGAAAATCAAAGAAAGAACACTCACATTCGCAAGGTATTGCTTTCACGAAATAGATCAACCTGTTCACTGTCTATTTTTCAATATAACGCACTGAATGTTCAGATCTGGTGGGAAAGCTTGGTTGAAGTACACTTGATTCGTGTGATGGCACTCATACAATACAAGATGGAGTTGTGATGGTTATTTCTTGTTTGTGTCAAGTAAGCGGATGATATGAAGTAAAAAAGACAACAATTCGGTGTTGATAGAACCTTTCTGTAGTTCGTTTTTGACTTTAACCTTGTAACTTAAATGAAGTCAATTATCCCAAGTTAAATAAGATGTGTTTACTAATAAATCTCTCTGCTTAATCAAAATTTCAATATTGTAAATTTAATTTAGAACTGATCTGGCGACCAGAGAAATACCAATTCAAAAAGGTTTTCTGAGAAAAACAACAAGGAAATGTCCGTACCTGTCTCCGAGACCAAGAACGTAACCAACCATTGACATGACTGCAAGTGATCTTGTGTAATTTAATCGCCGATCAAACCAAACCTAAATGTTTACAGGAAGCAAAATGGAATATTGTTATCAAAGCAGTGGTAAATATTTGAACCATGATATGGGAAGAAAAGTTTTTACAAAATAGTAAAAGATGTTTTGGTTTGACAATTTACAATCATTTCATTTTGAGACTTCAAAATGATTCCATCTGACTGCATCACAAACTAATCCACGAGTTTTTAGCAGGAATTATTTCGAAAACAGATCAAAGTTCCAGAGTTACAAAAACAAAAATTCTAAATGCCAATCTCCAGTCTCTTTTAACACAAATAAATGTTGCTGAGACAGTAAAGGTACAAATCACCACTTCAGCTAGAGGAGAAAGAGATGTAACCTACAACCAATGTTCTTGTGTCAAATTTTCGAGGCCCTTGTACCTTCTAGCAACTCATTTTCCCGCCACCAAGCGAAAACTCCTCGTCTTACAATACCTGTATAAGACGAAATATTAAGGAAAATGAACAAATGTAGGTTTTATTAATTGCAGTCCTAAGTTATTTTTACGATCACCTAAAGTGAAGACACACCTTTGTATGATGAAATAACAAACATTTAAAAAATAAATGACTGACAAAGCTGTTGAGCAGGTGGGTACAAGTTACAAAGCGAAGCTAGATAAAGACATTAACAAACCAGAGTGTCTGCCTATCAAAGGTTCTGCACTGGATGCAGTCAATAGGTTAGAGTACTGTTGCAAGAGCTAAATAACAAATTTTATTTTGAGCACTCGATTGACATTTTTTATAACCTTAACCAGTAAATGTGCCTGAATGCAAAACACCCCAGTTCCAAACAAAACTGCTCCAATTATTATTGAAATCTTCGTCAAGTAAAATTTTGGGTACAGGAAACCATGCTAAGAGCACGGTTCCTTTTTAGATTTATATTTTTAGAGATGTTTTCCTATCAACTAGGAACTTAAACGTGTATCGACAACCAACAACAGGTCTGGGGGCTACAAAGTTGTGATAGTGTAAGTATAAAGAGTGGTCTAACTTTGATTGTGCGTGCGAAAACGTCCAACGATGTCATAAGGATTTTTCTACTGAACGCCATCACTTCACATAAACTGCTAAAAATTCAAGGCTTCCGGTGTCACAAGGTTAACACAAATTTCCAAAAAGAAAGCAGATGTGTGTCTTTCAGTAATACATGAAATATGGTTCCCTTAATAAAATAATTACATCTCCCTACTTCTTATCTTAATATATATAAACTTATGGTCTCCTATTTTTAGTGTTGAAGGAATATTGACGCAGTAATCTGAACGTGTGGTGTCGCCTTAGCCTGTAACGGCTCACATTGAAAATTTTATGATCTGTTAGTTGGTCACCACTGCTTACCTTGAAAATTCTCACGCAGGACATATGAAGATTGGACCTTGTAGAGGTATCCGAAACTACATGCAAAAAGGTAGCAACCCTTACACATAATACCCAAGGTCCTCCAAATATTGGAAATCATCATCATCATCATATTCGGTTTAACGTCCGGTTTACATGCTAGCATGTGTTGGACGAAAACTTTGTCACAGATTTTGGCTTTTTCAAAGTCAGCAGCTTTCAAAGGAGCATCAGAATAATAAAAAGCATTTATTATATACAATATGTTTTTCCTATCTAGATGAAATTAACATTGACCATCTGCTGCTAAGGGCATCGCTGCTTAAGGGTATCGCTGCTTAAGGGCATCAATTAAACTTGACCCTATGGTTAGATTCTTGGATCACAGGAAAGCACATTTCTCTTACTTTCAACCACACTTGATATTTCTCTTTTCTGATAAAAATTCATTCGGTATAAACACCACAAAAACTTGTACTGGGTCACATTTTCAAGGATCCTTTAAGTATTATTATTATTATTATTATTATTATTATTATTATTATTATTATTATTATTATTATTATTAAAGAACTAAATATTACGCTACATGTTAGTTGACTTACCTCTGAGCTTGGGCTTTTCAGCCAAAGCACTCTTGCCAAATCATCGCCATTTGTATTTGCAAGGGCGTGATCAAAAACTTCTACTTTCTGCATTAGTGTCAAATGATCGTAGTCAGGAGCCATCTTAAGCAACGAAAAAATTAAAATGTTAATAAGGGTAGAAAACGAAAATTTCATAGAAAACAATCGATGAAAACAGATTGCTGCCTTTTAAAATATTCTTACCTGTTTAGCTCAATTTTACCTTTGCGTTTCAGTAATATAGCAGTTAATCATGCTTAGTTTCGAGAAGTTTTCAATTTGAAACAGTTTTATCGGATTGTTTTCTCATAAATACTCTACTTTGACAGGTGTTGCTTGAAGTCCACTATTTCTGGAAAAGCATATTATAGAAGGAGAGGGTTTGATAGTGTATTAAAGTAAAAAATATGTGGCCATTAATCTGGGTTCAAAAAAGCGACTATCATGGTCACATGCTATGGTGCATTTTGCAGCCATACATTTCACTTCATTTAGATGAAATGTTCAACAATAGGGCCTTGGAGAAAACATGGGAAAGAATGGCGCATTCAGGTAGAAGCTGTGCTTGCAAAATAAGCTGGTTGAGTCCGTAAGACAGTTACGTCAGTGGTGGGCGTCCAAGAAGGCAACCTCCACCTGGTGACGCCTGGATACTGATTAGCTAGGTTATCCTGACTGGTTGGTAACGAATAGCCTTCATTTTAAGCTGTTTTTCCAGTACCATGGAAGAAATCGATCTCGTCGTTCATGTGATTTTGAATCTGGTTCGTCGTCGATTTGGAGAATTTTTTTTGAACTTGTGCCGCCCCTGGTGGTAAGTGAAAGTTTTTTGTTTCTGGTTTCTTTCCAAACCGATCTGCCTTTTGGCGGTGAGGGGAGGTTTGTTTCCCGTTTCATGAGGCCGGATCGAACTCACCGGGGTGGTCTTCAAATCTACCTCCAGCAGCTTACACACACACGTCAGTGGTAAAGGATGTAACCNGACGCTCTCCCGGTCTAGGTGTGTTTCCCGTTTCATGAGGCCGGATCAAACTCACCGGGGTTGTCTTCAAATCTACCTCCAGCAGCTTACACACATACGTCAGTGGTAAAGGATGTAACCATGGCAGCCAACAACTCGAACCCAGTTCGGCACATACGTTTTTCACTTTACTAAAACAATCAAAAAATAAATGAGAAAATAAAAAAAATTCTTTTAATATTGAACTACCAGTACATTTAAACAGGCTAGCGTCAAAGCCAAGAAAGTTGTTTCAAAAAATCTTATGTACTGGTTTTGTTCTTCGTTTATGATGCCTCTTGCTGACCACTATTTCGAGGTGGAGAGATGTGCTTCAAGTTTGATATAATTACGTGATTAATGTCTTTTAAAGATGCGTTTTCCCATGGGTGGTAAGAAAGTCTCAGTCCTAAATTTTTACGACGTTGAAAGTGCAGAATACATTACAGTTCAAGCATATCCCGGTGGGTACAAGATTGGAGCACTGAACTTTCTTTTCCTGAGGTAGAAGCCTGCAGTCGATGACACTTCACCTTCCTATTCTATTTTGTCTTTAGAAAAGATCATCATTTGGATCACACGTAGGTGTTGATAAATAAGTAGGCACTTTTAAAAGAAGCTTTACCATGATTAAACTATCCTTTCCAATCAAGTTAATGTTAAATGACACGTAAAGGCCTTCAAGCATCTTGGTATTTAAAAGTCGAGTTTAACAACGCCAAGAATACAAGCTTCTACAATGAACGTCTAAACCTGATGTCTTTCCTTATTTATTTATACTTTTGAGCATTTTTTTAATTCCAAGGCTCCTTATCTCTTTCTTACTTTATAAACTATTTCGAGCTCACCCAGGCATCATTGATTAGCATCATCTATACTTCGTGTTCTTCCAAAAAAAATATTCTGCTCTTTGGTAGAAAAACCGGTATGTCCCTCACCTGGTTCACGCACGCTTTGCTGGTCTTACCCTTTTCCTTACTCCCTGCTTTGGTTTCCACGTGGGGATCTGGGATACCAACTCCTTTTCCTCCTCCACATGCGTCCAATAAATTTTAACCATCCAGCCGTTAAAATTGATGTTAGGTCTTTTTAAGTTCTTATACAGTTCTTGTCTGTTTTCCGGTCTCTGCAAGTGAAACAGAGGATTGTTCTCATCTTTCTGGAATAAATGTCAGGCCTTTTCCATATGACATTTGTAAGCATCCACTTTCCTTCTCCGTATAGCAAAATACTTTTGACCACTGATTTGAAGAATTGGATCCTAAGTTCTTTCTTCAAGTTGGGTTTCCATATCTTGTCAAATTTTTTTAGCGCATTCCATGCTAACCCAATTCGAATATCTAGTCATGATTATGATTCTAGTCAAGTCCTAGGAAAAATTAGTCCACAACTTTAATATACTCTTTGCTGTTCCATTCACAATTAAATGCTGTTCAGCGTTCATTTATATTGACAGCCCTTTAGGGGTTGTACTGTACGTGTTATACTGGTCAGGGGTATTTTTTGTAAGATCGGCTCCCAAGGGATTAAAACGAGGTGATTTCAAATTCCTTTTTTCACAATACCAAGTGTGCTAGTCACGACAATTATGATTTGTTTGGGATGCCACATCTAATTCTATTTGTCTTTGTACTTGGAGGCCTTACCAAATTATTTAACAGAGATGTTTCTGTCTGTGGGAATTGGTATTTCTACCATAAAAAGGCACTGAGCTTGGGGTCTTTGATGACGATGTCTGGTCAGTTTGCTCGGATTGCTCTCTGCTTACATTGTAACGTTCCAGAGCATACTGACATTCTTCCCTTCAAGTGCTGGTTCACTTTTATGATCATACGGCGTGCGATGTCCTGTAATGCCTTTTTAGGTCTTTCACCAAAGAGTAAAATTGTACAAAAGGACTGATTAATACAAGCCAGTTACTAACAAATATTGATAAAAAATGCCAACTTTGAAACTGTTAAAAAAGCAATTTCCCTTAAGATATAAATGGTTCCAATGTCATGTATCCATCTCTTTTAGTATCCAAAAAAAGTAAATGCAGTGATGAAATTGGTTCACATAAATCTCAATGAATGTTGAGATTTATGTGATAATAAACATTGGTCAGTGACTTCGCTACTCACATACTGTAGTGTTTTCTCTCTCACACCAACATTTAGATTCCTGAGGCAGAACGCCACTCGAAAAGTTGCCAAAATATCAAAACATATTACTTTAACGAGCCTAGATCTGTCCTGTATTTGAGGTCACAGATGAACTTTTGTCAATGTCCATAGGACTCAGTATTGGATATTAGCTGCATCTAGTTACATGTTTATGAACTTGTTGGTGCTTTACCGACAAAAAAGCTATAACGCCAATGGGTTGCCTTTAACATACCATCATTTTATTACAATAGGGTCCATCAAAACTGTCGTTTAAGTCCTGCTGTAGCAATCCGATTCACAGGCACTGGAACTAAAAGTAACTCTCTCAGCTTAAGTAGCTTTGAAGCCATTTTAGCTCTAACAATGTGCAATAATTGCTGCACAAGGTTAAGCCTCCCTTCTTGGGCTAAGTGATGATGGTTGCTTTGTCCAATCTTCTGGTATGATCTCTTCTGTCCAGGTCTTGTTGCACACTGCCAGTATGTGGTCGTAGCTCCTCTTCACCTTCTAGGAGTGCTTGGAGTGCTTGGAGTTCTTGGAGTACTTAGACGCAGATGGCGTCTGGTCCAGGGCTTTTGTTATGTTCAAGGTTTCTAAGGGGTACTTTTGCTAAGACAGGATGTTTTGCTTTTCTTCAGTGGATGAAGAAACAATACCATAAGGGCTTGGCTAGTCAAGACAGACCAGCTTGGGTCTTGTCTGAAAAGTTCGCTACAGTACTCTGTCCGTCTTTGTGAAAGCTTGTCAGCCAATTGGAGTAGTTTACGACTGTTGTCTATGATGGAGCACTGCCTGGGGTTCCACTTTCAATTAACATCCTTTATTTGGCTGTAGACCTTCCTAGACTTTCCTTCTTGTGAACTCTCTTGAATTACTTGACACTTCCTGTCCACCAGGTCTTCTTGTCATCACGTGCTTTGCGAACCTGCCGACACATTTCCCTGTATTGCTGCAACTTTTCATGTGACTGCATTCTGTTCTGCTTTGCTATGCGCTTCTATTTTGAGAACATAAGCGTTTCTTGGGAGATCCAGGGCTTATTTGGTTTAGGCATCCATGACAGAGCCTGATGTAATGCTTTGTCGATTGCCTTTAACATACCATCATTTTATTACAATAGGGTCCATCAAAACTGTCGTTTAAGTCCTGCTGTAGCAATCCGATTCACAGGCACTGGAACTAAAAGTAACTCTCTCAGCTTAAGTAGCTTTGAAGCCATTTTAGCTCTAACAATGTGCAATAATTGCTGCACAAGGTTAAGCCTCCCTTCTTGGGCTAAGTGATGATGGGTGCTTTGTCCAATCTTCTGGTATGATCTCTTCTGTCCAGGTCTTGTTGCACACTGCCAGTATGTGGTCGTAGCTCCTCTTCACCTTCTAGGAGTGCTTGGAGTGCTTGGAGTTCTTGGAGTACTTAGACGCAGATGGCGTCTGGTCCAGGGCTTTTGTTATGTTCAAGGTTTCTAAGGGGTACTTTTGCTAAGACAGGATGTTTTGCTTTTCTTCAGTGGATGAAGAAACAATACCATAAGGGCTTGGCTAGTCAAGACAGACCAGCTTGGGTCTTGTCTGAAAAGTTCGCTACAGTACTCTGTCCGTCTTTGTGAAAGCTTGTCAGCCAATTGGAGTAGTTTACGACTGTTGTCTATGATGGAGCACTGCCTGGGGTTCCACTTTCAATTAACATCCTTTATTTGGCTGTAGACCTTCCTAGACTTTCCTTCTTGTGAACTCTCTTGAATTACTTGACACTTCCTGTCCACCAGGTCTTCTTGTCATCACGTGCTTTGCGAACCTGCCGACACATTTCCCTGTATTGCTGCAACTTTTCATGTGACTGCATTCTGTTCTGCTTTGCTATGCGCTTCTATTTTGAGAACATAAGCGTTTCTTGGGAGATCCAGGGCTTATTTGGTTTAGGCATCCATGACAGAGCCTGATGTAATGCTTTGTCGATTGCCTTTAACATACCATCATTTTATTACAATAGGGTCCATCAAAACTGTCGTTTAAGTCCTGCTGTAGCAATCCGATTCACAGGCACTGGAACTAAAAGTAACTCTCTCAGCTTAAGTAGCTTTGAAGCCATTTTAGCTCTAACAATGTGCAATAATTGCTGCACAAGGTTAAGCCTCCCTTCTTGGGCTAAGTGATGATGGTTGCTTTGTCCAATCTTCTGGTATGATCTCTTCTGTCCAGGTCTTGTTGCACACTGCCAGTATGTGGTCGTAGCTCCTCTTCACCTTCTAGGAGTGCTTGGAGTGCTTGGAGTTCTTGGAGTACTTAGACGCAGATGGCGTCTGGTCCAGGGCTTTTGTTATGTTCAAGGTTTCTAAGGGGTACTTTTGCTAAGACAGGATGTTTTGCTTTTCTTCAGTGGATGAAGAAACAATACCATAAGGGCTTGGCTAGTCAAGACAGACCAGCTTGGGTCTTGTCTGAAAAGTTCGCTACAGTACTCTGTCCGTCTTTGTGAAAGCTTGTCAGCCAATTGGAGTAGTTTACGACTGTTGTCTATGATGGAGCACTGCCTGGGGTTCCACTTTCAATTAACATCCTTTATTTGGCTGTAGACCTTCCTAGACTTTCCTTCTTGTGAACTCTCTTGAATTACTTGACACTTCCTGTCCACCAGGTCTTCTTGTCATCACGTGCTTTGCGAACCTGCCGACACATTTCCCTGTATTGCTGCAACTTTTCATGTGACTGCATTCTGTTCTGCTTTGCTATGCGCTTCTATTTTGAGAACATAAGCGTTTCTTGGGAGATCCAGGGCTTATTTGGTTTAGGCATCCATGACAGAGCCTGATGTAATGCTTTGTCGATTGCCTTTAACATACCATCATTTTATTACAATAGGGTCCATCAAAACTGTCGTTTAAGTCCTGCTGTAGCAATCCGATTCACAGGCACTGGAACTAAAAGTAACTCTCTCAGCTTAAGTAGCTTTGAAGCCATTTTAGCTCTAACAATGTGCAATAATTGCTGCACAAGGTTAAGCCTCCCTTCTTGGGCTAAGTGATGATGGGTGCTTTGTCCAATCTTCTGGTATGATCTCTTCTGTCCAGGTCTTGTTGCACACTGCCAGTATGTGGTCGTAGCTCCTCTTCACCTTCTAGGAGTGCTTGGAGTGCTTGGAGTTCTTGGAGTACTTAGACGCAGATGGCGTCTGGTCCAGGGCTTTTGTTATGTTCAAGGTTTCTAAGGGGTACTTTTGCTAAGACAGGATGTTTTGCTTTTCTTCAGTGGATGAAGAAACAATACCATAAGGGCTTGGCTAGTCAAGACAGACCAGCTTGGGTCTTGTCTGAAAAGTTCGCTACAGTACTCTGTCCGTCTTTGTGAAAGCTTGTCAGCCAATTGGAGTAGTTTACGACTGTTGTCTATGATGGAGCACTGCCTGGGGTTCCACTTTCAATTAACATCCTTTATTTGGCTGTAGACCTTCCTAGACTTTCCTTCTTGTGAACTCTCTTGAATTACTTGACACTTCCTGTCCACCAGGTCTTCTTGTCATCACGTGCTTTGCGAACCTGCCGACACATTTCCCTGTATTGCTGCAACTTTTCATGTGACTGCTATCTGTTCTGCTTTGCTATGCGCTTCTATTTTGAGAACATAAGCGTTTCTTGGGAGATCCAGGGCTTATTTGGTTTAGGCATCCATGACAGAGCCTGATGTAATGCTTTGTCGATTGCAGCGTGTATTTTTGGTGTGCTGTTTAACGTTGGCCTCTTGGCTTGGTTCTCGGGAGTTGTTCAGTTCCCTTTGAAGGGCATCTTTCAATTTTTGCTTTGTTGTTGGGTCTTGTAGCGCATCAGTGTCAATTTTCTTTCTTCTTTCTTTATGATGATTGCGCCTAAGTCGGAGTTTGAATTTGCACATCACCAAGCTGTGGTTTAAGCCAACGTCTGGACTTTTTGAGTTTTTGCCTGAGCTAAGCCAGCGCCTGTCTTACAGTATCAAGTTGATCATGTTCGTGTGAAGTACCCCGGGAGAGAGCCAGGTCCACTTTCTTAAGTCTTTCTGCTGGGAACCTGTATTTGTGATGAACAGTCGAAGCGTAGCTGCAAATTCTTGAAGCCTTTCACCTCATTCGCTCCGCTCAACATAAACATATCTTCCAATGACTTTCATCATTCCTTCATTGTTGCTCCCAACCTTAGTGCTCCATTCTCATATAATGCTCCTTGCATACTTCTTAGGGATTTTCTCTGGAGCAGCTTTAAGTGTTGTAGAAAGCTAGGATATGACGACATGTACAGCAAATATAAACAACTGGTGTTAATTGCATACCTCTCAAAAAAAATGTTCAGAAAGCCAAAAGTTTAAAGTGTGAGGTACAAACTTATGTTCAAATTGCATATTACGGAATTGTCAAATTAGACCACAAACTAATCTTTAAATTCAGACTGCAAAAAACTGCTTCTCTTTCAGCGTTTGTAGTAATTTCTTGAATAAGACAGCACACCCGTAGAAAACGGGCTGATGACGCGTGTCGGGTTTCAATTTTTAGATATGAAAAAGGGCTTTATGACCACGGGTATTGTGGCTGCTCCACGCCTACTGATATGGTATCTGATTTTCTAGTTAGTTCAGGGATTCAAATAAGTCATTTGGAACATGCTGGTTTCATTGCCATATCATTCTTTGATTGTGATGTTCCAGGAGTAATAAGACGCCTGCCTCGGTTCCGCAACGAGTTTTTCACAGGCTGACCTAAATCGAGTCACAGCACTTGAAGATACGATTTACCATCGATGGATAAATCTTCTCAGCAGAGATTGGTACAACAAAGGGACGTAATGAGGAGCGGTTAAGTTGTCTGCCTCCAAGCTCGCATGCATTGTGCTAAAGATCATATGGTTTCTGTTTTTAAAAGTACTTTTGTTTAAAAAGTTAAGCTTGCCTCGAAAAAATTTTATTCCGACAGCGAAACCAAACAAAAAGTTTAAGAATGATTAACAACGGGCTTATATTCTAAGGCAGAGCACTTAAACCTTAATGCCAGGATATATTAGTGGAGGAACATCTGACAAACGCTTCCCATAATAAAGTAATACAAATGCTCAAACCGATAACTAACATACTAAGTAACGTAATGTATTCACACTATAAAGATATAAAGATAAACAATGATGAAGTGAAATAAAAATTACATGTTAACAATAAAGAAAAAGAAAAACAATTAGAAATGTACTCACTGCAACCTCTGCCAAGCAGCTTATATATTCCCGTATTGATATTTTTAACAAATATTATAGTCCTTTATTTATTAAAAAACAAAAACAAACACAAAACCCCACTTCCGTGAACAAGGATCGAACTCTGGATATTTAGACCTTCAAACAGACCCTCTCGCAACTGACCTATCACGGTTTGTACTCGAAGTAGTGAAATTTGTAAACAAATGAAAAGTTGACTGATGTACAGAATAATCCTTCACAAACTCGATCAAAACCCAGATCGTGATCCCGATAAATACGAAAATCTGATCAGTTCTTTATTGTGCTAATACTAACATATTTTAAAAACTTTATTAAAATTCGTTAATAATATTCACAGTCTTCTTCTTCTTGCGGTTTTGTTCCATCGCTAGGACGGGTCGGTCGCTCGACACAGTGTGCGCCATTTTCAGCGCTCCTTGTAGTCCTCCGGATCCGTTCCAACTTGCCTCATGTCCTCCCTTACAAAAATCGCTCCATCTCAGCTTCTCCCTGCCTCTGCTCCTTTTCCCATGAACTGTCGCCTACCACGCTTGTTTAATAGGGTCTCCTGGTTCCTCCTCATTACATGGCCATACCACTTTAACCTTGCTTCTCTGGTCTTGCTGGATATGTTTGGCACACCGATAAACCTTTGAATGTCTTCGTTGGCCCGGTGTTCCATAAGTAATATACCACATATCCACCTCAGGATTTTCATCTCTGTCACTTCAAGGGCCCTTTCCTCTGCCTTTCTTCACGCCACTGTCTCCAATCCATACAGTAGCACAGGTCGTATGACTGTTGTATAGATCTTGGTCTTTAGCTTCAGGGGCATCTTTTTATCACAAACTACCCCGCTAACGTCTCTCCACTTTCTCCATGCTCTGCTAATCCTGGCGTCTATTTCTTCCCGACATCCACCCTGTTCGGATAGAAGTGAGCCGAGGTAGCAAAATTTTCCCACTTGGCTGATTTCCACATTCTTTGCGTCCCTAATGCTCACAACTTGTCTTGCTTTGCTTGCCACCATGACTTCCGTCTTCTTGCTGTTGACTTTTAGTACCTTCTTTTCCAATTCTTCCTGCCACAGTTGAACCCTTTGCTCTAGCTCTCCCTTGCTCTTGGTTGTAATAGGGAGGTCATCAGCATATAGTATTTTTTCTAACAAATAACATATAAAATAAATAAATAAATAACAATAAATAACAAATAACATTCAGAGTAGCCGTGGCCTAATGGTTAGTGCAACTGTACCGCAACCAAGACGCTTCGGGTTCGATTCTCTGAGCGGGCGACTTTGGAACCAGACAAAAGAAAAACCATTGATTGGTGTCAGGAACAGCATCCGGCAAAGAAAATCCTCCCTGTCAAATCCAAGTTCCCTATGAATGGCAACGTCTGAGCACCAGTTACTGGGGAAAATGACGTTAAAACAAAAACAAAGAAAAAAACATACAAAAAAAACATTCAGAGTTATTTTGCACAGAAACAGACAAACTCTGGCAAAAACCTAACCTCTTCGGTGGAGGTAACAACACCATTCGATAGAAAATATATAAAAAGTCAAAAAATGGACCTTACTCGAAGCATAATCCTGTGTTCAATGTTTAAAAGAATCTTTTTCTTATCACGGTAATCACGAATTAAAGTGTGAAGAGTATCGCTGTGTGGCACCCAGCCGATTAAACCAGAGTTTGTAGACAACGGAATAACTGCGTATCTCTGAATGCTGTTTTCAAAGAGAAAAAATATATGTTTAGCTAGTTAAGTATGACGAGTGCGTAAAGTAGACCATACAATGGGGGCTTCTCCCAAAGAAAAACCCGTAAATCATTGTAATTTAGTCACAAAAAGCACTGACTACATACTTGTCTTTTTATTTAATTCTCAGTTTATATATAAGTTCAAAGTCCGCACAGACGCCACTTCAAAATACTTGTCAACTGGCATATGTTCAGTAGTTAAACTTCTTAATATAGATTAGAAAGAATGTGAACCTGGAAGTTGGATCTCATCTTTAATAAAGTCAAAATTGGTAACAACTAATGCATCTTTCACCTTTTCGTAATTCCCTGGTCTGGTCTGGAACGTCAAAGCTAATGAAGCCGTCTTCCTTCAATTCTCTCTATAACAGTTTCTCTCTTGTGACAACCTATAACCCCTGCCTTTCCAGCTATTTATCCAATAGCTGCTGCTATTATTGGCTACTTTCTTTAAAGAATGACAAGTAATTCGCCTAGGGTACTTAACTGCGGCCTTACTGGTACTAAAAGAAGATCAAGGGTATACAGAACCATTACGTATAGAGGTTAAGGAAACGAGCTTGCACCTGCTAGTAATTTGAGGCGGTTGCCTTTAAGGTTGGTAAGCAATTGTCTAAATAACTGAAAATCCACTAATGCAAGTAAAATTTAAATGGGGATTACAATTAAAAAAACTCAGGTGGACCAGTATCTGATGTAAAAATACAGCAATTCATTAATCACAGATAAGGTATGATATATACATATATTACTCCAGTACATAGCTTCTAAAGAAAAGTATTAAGGAATTACAATTTGCAATTGCGTTATGGTATGCAACATGTATAGATCTTCATTACGATGATTATAACAGCAGCCGAAATATTTGTGTAAATACAAAAAACCCTCCAATTTCAAACAGAATTCAACTTTTCGTACCTATTTTGCTTTACATGGTTGATGTTGTTTATCAAGTCATAGGGGGCAGCAGTGATGTAAAGTTTTGGTTAAGTACAAGAATTTACTACTGTTAGTCATTGGGTGGACCTGGCCTCAACATCACCAAGGCCTTTTTCATTTTCATTCTTTCAAACTCACAAATTTTCCACTAAAAAACCCAAACAGTTTCAGGGTTAATAAAAGAAAGTCAAGACGGCAAAAATAAACTTGCTATTAATAAATTTTTACTACGTGCCAAGATTAAGAAATACGAAAAAACGCCAAAGCGTTTAAAGGTTGTGTACAGGTTCCCAAACAGAACGACAACGAGGTTGTTCCGCACGGGAAGACGCTTTAGTACAAAAGAAGGTAAATGTGAAGAGGAGGTGGGATGCGAGGGCAACAAAATGTGGGGTACTTAATAAATAGAAGCACAGACAAGAGTGACAAGAGGGGCAAAAGTACAACTGGTGACACATTCTAAAGAGGCATTTAGGAAGACTGTAAGGTATTACGAATTAAAAAATCGCTTTCTGATTTTGACAACAACCAAAAAACCAATTTCATTTGGTTATGTACACACCAGACTACTCCATTCATATGCAGGATATACGAAGTAAAAGATCCTCAGGAATACAATACAAGCTTCGGGCACACAAAAGACAAAAGCAAACTTTTCGCAACTGATTATTAGTTAGGCACAAAAGGAGCTTCTGGGGTGCCAGTGGTGGCAGGAATTTATGGGCTCAAATCAAAACTCCTTATTCCCCTAGAATGACATGTAAAGAGAAAAAACCCTACCTTAAATGTCTTTTGAATGTTTCTGAGTCACTGGCAAGCAATGTGTTAACAAGACCAAACAGCTGCATTACCCTTTCGTCTTGCCTTAAATCTTCATGGCCTTTCAATAGGAACATGAATTCAGCGCCATTGCTTCCTACAAGTAAAATAGAAGTTAGTCATACGTAATACCTGTTATCGTAACAATTGCTATTCCCATAATGTGCCATTTTCTCCGTTGTCTAATTCTATTGTGCCATTTATCCCTCTAACACATACAACTGGAATGCAAAAACAAAAAAACCAAAGCGCAAAGACAAATGACTTGATAAAAACATAAAGTACTCTTAATGGAGTCTCAGTACTGCCAAAAACCACGTTAAATTAGGACTGTAGAAGTAGGCACCTATGATTTATAGCAATAAAAATAATTTGGGTCTGAATACGTCCAATAAAGCCAGTGTTGGAAAACATTGCTTTTAACAGTTACACATGATGTACGGTTAAGGTAAGAAATATACTGAATAGTAACTATGCAGAAAGTTTAATTTACCTGTAAGTCTAAGTTTTCGTGGCCTTTGTTTTGAAGTGATAACATTTAATGTCGTACTTATTTGCTTTATTTGAATTATAGGCTTATGTGGTTCATACGTTCCTGGAACCGCCAGCTCCAAATCTCGACAAAGGAGAAGTTTCGGTGAAACATACTGTAGTTCTAGTGAAGTGAGCTAAAATACAGAAGAAAAACATGGATTTTATGAAAAACTATGTTGTGGACAAGTATTTGGATCTACAGCAAATACTAATGGCAACACATAGTTAAAAGATCTCTAAGAATTCACTTTGCAGCTCCCAGTTTTGGGCAACTCTTTGTGATCTAGTCGGAAAAATTAAATTGGTCACAAAAGCTATCTCTTCGTGCCAACTTACTGATGTGGGGCGTGAGTTATGTTGGCCGAAAAGTTACGTAGATGCTATTCATCAGGTAGAATGTTTGCTTAAATATGAATTAAAAAATAAAACAAACAAACAAAGTAAAAAAGAAAGATAGATAGAAAGAAAGAAAGGAAGAAAGAAAGAAAGAAAGAAAGAAAGAAAGAAAGAAAAAAGGGAAAAAAGAAAGAAAAAAAGAAAAATGGTCAAATTATACTAATCCCATTGGGGGTCATTTGAAATTTTCATTTTAATCACAAGGGTTCTGTTAGCATTTAATAATTGGAACTGGTAACCGAACAGTGTAGTACTGGCCACATGGTAAATCACCATTTTTGGTACGTGGCTACTTACGTGGTAAATCTAGGATTCTCATGACTTCGGAAATACAGTGTCAAACATGTTTCTTCGTTACAAGTGCCAGAATATTGAACTTGCACATGGCTTTGCAAGCAAATGTCGAACAGGGGTGGAATAGGGGTCAAAGGGATTTTAGAAATGTGATTGAAGTAAGCAAAAATACAATACGTGGGAATATTTTGGATTGGAGTGACTGTTAATTCTGCTACGAGTAATCCTCATAAAAAAAGCCAGGCTCAGATAATTAAATCATTTAAAAAAAAGGAATATGTAAAGATCAAACGGCTAAACCTGACGGCTTAATTTGACGTCAATCCCAAATCCCAAATCAAGTAAATGTGAAAATCTAGTCAGCTAGTACACAGGCAGATACATAGAAAACATTTGGTGGCTGGCTATTATAACTGGTGGTGCAGCAAAAGATAAAAAGCTCCTACATGGCACGGCATGGTTTCCGTGATCATGAGCAACTAAGTTTGTGTAAATCACACACCAAAGCTATCTAACTAGTCAACTGCAGTAGGCCAAAAAAGTACGCTACATCGTAGTACTAAGCTAGCAAGGTATTTGAGAGGTAGTTCAAAGTCATCCCAGGAAAACTATATCTACATTACACCGGCTGTAGAATGAAATAAGAAGTGTCACTTGATCTGACAACCCCCCAAATGGGATCATTGATATCATATATAGATCATATATATATATATATATATATATATATATATATGTACATATCTCATAAACACAAAATGAGGTTGGGGATATCACCCATTGTTATGAGTCGCACCTAATAATAATATTAGATTTATTAGATCAAAACAGCCAGGTAAGGCAAAGCTGACACATCACCAATCCAATATATAACAAGCAAAATTTGCAAAGTATAACTTTAATAGCAAAAAACATGAAAAAATTAACTTAAAACCAAGCAAGACTACACTNGCAGTAGGCCAAAAAAGTACGCTACATCGTAGTACTAAGCTAGCAAGGTATTTGAGAGGTAGTTCAAAGACATCCCAGGAAAACTATATCTACATTACACCGGCTGTAGAATGAAATAAGAAGTGTCACTTGATCTGCCACCCCCCCTAAATGGGATCATTGATATCATATATAGATCATATATATATATATATATATATATATATATATATATATATATATATATATGTACATATCTCATAAACACAAAAGGAGGTTGGGGATATCACCCATTGTTATGAGTCGCACCTAATAATAATATTAGATTTATTAGATCAAAACAGCCAGGTAAGGCAAAGCTGACACATCACCAATCCAATATATAACAAGCAAAATTTGCAAAGTATAACTTTAATAGCAAAAAACATGAAAAAATTAACTTAAAACCAAGCAAGACTACACTACGGAATCCACAGCCAGACTGGACACTTAACCCTGTGATTCTTGATACAATGTAACACTTGTAATTTATATCAAAGAAAATTACCATGAAAATAGGAACTTATCAAAATCAAATATTGAAGCTGGAAACGATAAAATAAAAATCAATACAGCTGCTTCATCATCCTATTCATCATATTGCTTTGTTGATTTGAAAAACCGGTTATAGACATAGCCTTGTTCCTATTTACTTCCTAAGGACTTTCCTAAACGCTTAAACTGAATTTCGCTCAAGAAAATGATAATCTAGCACCAATCATTTACGATGGTCTTCAAGAAACAACTTTTTAACATCCTCTTCAGTAAGTATTATTCGAGGGATCGGAATAAAGGGACAGGAGATTGAGGGTAGCCTCCACCTTTTTATTTAATCTATTTAAAAATATATATTTTAAGCTACATCATCATCATCATCAGGTCGAGTTTGTATCTCGGATTCTTCTGACACGTTCCTTCCAGCTTTGACGATCTTCCATCGCACCATGAATGGCTTCCAATCGTAGCCCAGTATCTTCAACAAGTGAGTCAGTAAATTGACGTCGTGGTCTTGCGACTGAAGATATACCGTGTTGCGGCTTCCAAAATAATAAATCACTGGCCAGTTCGCCTTTCGCCCTCCATACATGACCAGCTAGTTTTAGTCTTCTCTTGCGTATTACTACAGAAAGCGTTTGGAGATAACCATATAGTTGCTTATTAGTCACGCGTCTTTCCCAGGAGATATTTAGCGCTGCTCGTAATAGTCGTGTGTATGTCCCATCCAATAAGGCTTCCTGCGCTCTTGTCAGTGTCCATGTACAGGATCCTTAGGTTAGGACAGACTCTACGACAGCCTTAAACAGATTTCTCTTCTGAATAGTTGGTAGAGACGACTTCCATATTATTTGTAAGCCATCAAGAGCCTTTCATGCCTTTGCTTTGCGGATTGCAAAGTCTTTTTCAGTAGAATGGATATTGCTGCCTAGGTAAGAGAATTCATCAATTTGCTTTATGACGTGGCCACTTTTTGAGGTAATCTGGCCATTTTGGTTGAAGCAGATGAACTCCGTTTTGCGAGTATTGATGTAAAGCCCTATTTCACTAGCAGCAGATTCCACATGGTGTAGAAGTTGGATGGCATCGCCAATAGTATCGGATAGAAGAGCCAGATCATCGGCATAGTCTACATCAGTGATTTTATGTGCAGGATANAGTCGTGTGTATGTCCCATCCAATAAGGCTTCCTGCGCTCTTGTCAGTGTCCATGTACATGATCCTTAGGTTAGGACAGACTCTACGACAGCCTTAAACAGATTTCTCTTCTGAATAGTTGGTAGAGACGACTTCCATATTATTTGTAAGCCATCAAGAGCCTTACATGCCTTTGCTTTGCGGATTGCAAAGTCTTTTTCAGTAGAATGGATATTGCTGCCTAGGTAAGAGAATTCATCAATTTGCTTTATGACGTGGCCACTTTTTGAGGTAATCTGGCAATTTTGGTTGAAGCAGATGAACTCCGTTTTGCGAGTATTGATGTAAAGCCCTATTTCACTAGCAGCAGATTCCACATAGTGTAGAAGTTGGATGGCATCGTCAATAGTATCGGATAGAAGAGCCAGATCATCGGCATAGTCTACATCAGTGATTTTATGTGCAGGATATCGTGAGCTTCTTCGATTAATTAAAATTCGATTAAAATTCTAAAAATTCTTAATCGAAGAATTTTAAGCTACAGTTCAGGGCAAATAAGAAAATAACAAAAAATTAGAATTTTATTTTTTAACGTCTGCTTGCCGTGTTTTCTGTTTGTGAAATCTGACTTGCAAAAGAGTCAAAAACACTACTATTTTAAAAACTTTAAGCAAATCGGCGAACCTAACAAGGAATGCTTCATCCCATTCAGTATCTTATGATTATTGGTGGTAATAAGAATCATTACTTAGTCTGTTTTAGGTAACTTCGTGCCCTCGTTTTGAGTTCTCATATGACCAGCCTCTTATTCTTTTTCTGTGTTATTTTATCTACACATTCCACATCGGTGTTCACATTCTTATTTTACACTTCTATCTGCATTCTCTTCTATTATTTTTGCTGTTTAAATGTTTTTGAAATGTACGTGTTACTACTGTTGTGAGAACCATGGAAAGGGTGTACGTGTGTGTGAATTAAGATTAATAAGGATGATGAAAAACACCATTAAAAGGGTAGTGGTAGGTCTGTTTCATAACAGAGTACTGATTGTTAGTACGCCGAATGTTCCTCCTTTCATGTATACCCCTTTTTTCGCAAAATTAATTCATATAGTAATCTCTCATTACAGCCAAGCCAAGTAACAGTAAGGTTTCGGTCCCTTCCAGTAAACAATATTATTAAAAAAACTAATACAAAAAAAAGGTCCCATAAAAAGCAAGGGTTATTAGAAAAGTTTTAAAGCAAAAATTATTATTTTTCCTATTAAAAATATGCACATTTGTTGATACAAATAAATTTCGGTTTTCATATACTTTCTTTCTCTGAATAACACTGATAGGTTAAGTTAAACATCAGATATAGGAAACATCTGTTTTGGTTTTTAACGTCATTTTCCCCAGAAAATTGGCTCAGACGATGCACTTCAGGGGGAATTTTTGCTGTGGCATTGATGGCGTTTAGCTGGATACCTTCCTGACGCCAACCAATAGCTTTTCCTTTTGTTAAGTTCCACAGCCCTTTTGGCCGCTCGGGGTGGAATCTCTTAGATTCCACCAAACATCGATAACGAGAAATTTTTAGCTGGTCCTTGTAAAAACTTTCTTACAACTTTTTCATTTTTCTTTCTTCTGAGGTCTTTCTCGCCCCAAGTAAGGCTTGGAGGCATTTTAGTGTTGAGGTCTACTTGCCTTAATTGGATATTTTTTACTTTGTACTTTTTAACATTCTTAAATAGCGTAAGCAGTTGGATGAAGAAGGAGGTCTCGGCGGCGAGGGCAGCCAAGATTACAGAAGTAGAACTGCTGAAAGCCACAAAAGACAGAAAACGTTGGAAAGCCATGATCGCCAACTTCGTGAAATGAGAGGGCACCAACACAGACAGACAGACTGTTTAATCTTTTAACTTACTGGTTTCTTCCCTTTCCCAATCCTCTGACAACATGTACAAACTCAGCAGTATGTCACTTAGAACGAAGAAACGAATTTAGCACAGTGCTTCGTGAGGCATGAAAGGGGTTCTGTTAATCTGTTGACTTACTTACTCGACCACTTCTACACAGATAAAGTTTACTGTATTTCAAAGTTTGATTTCACATCCAGTTAAAAAACAATAGCAAAACGTTCTGGGTTAACGTCGACAGGGTGACATTCTGGAAGTGTAACATTGTATTTCTAGAAGCCTACAAAATCATATTTAGTTAGAGTAAACCAAAAGATATTCATAATGAAACAAAAAGATAAGCCGCCAACAGAATTTTGTCTTATATTTTCCAGCTATATTATTTATGAACACAGGCGCTAAAATTGACGTTGCAATTTACAATGGACTTAAGTTGTTTTATTTCATTTGATATTACGTGTAATTTGCAACGTCAATATCTAGTTTGTAAGCCTTTACCTCATTTTTAAGTTTTATCGTGTGCGATTCACATATTGTGAATATTGTTAAGTATAATTTTTTTACTTAGACAAAGGGGTACAGGACTGCAAGGTTCAATTGTAAGCATGGTAAAATATATGAGCTATACTATTAAGAACTTTGCATTGGCTTGCTTATATCATTACATGTGCAATACCTATATTAACACGTACGTAACGCCGACATTAACGTTGCTTATAAGATTTATCAAGACCTGAAAAGAATACAACTGTTGGCACTTTACCCAGACACTACAAGAAAACAGAAATGTGATTCTCATAAGCATTTCGATTAAAAAAATGAGTACTGATTATAGTTTTGTACTAAAAAGAGTAGTAATATCACTTGCACTAAAATGAAGTTATATCAATGCTCAAGAGGTTTACAGTCAACTCCTCTTGCAACTACAGGTAAATTTTTTTTTTTGTTTTTGTTTTAACGTCATTTTTCCCCAGCAATTGGGGCTCAGACGGTGCCCTTGACAGGGACTTCGATTTGGCAGTGAGGAATTTCTTGGCCGGATGCCCTTCCTGACGCCAACCAATGGCTTTTTTTTTTCTTTCCAAAGTTCCAAATTCTCCTCGCCAGCTCGGTAAATCGAACCCGGAACTCTTGGTTACTGTGCAGTTGCACTAACCACTAAGCCACGGCTCCTCAGGTAACATCTTTTCAACTAATTATTGAAAATGATTACTGTAGAAGACATCTTTTCTGCATGTTTTTGCTTAAAATTCGAAATCACCTCAAATATGCTTGAAAAATTTGTACATCATTTTTACCGCTTACTGAAAGAGAGGCGAAAGATGTAATGCGTCAACGCTTCATTCTCATTTCGTAATTATCTGCACACCGTTAAAACTTAAAAAAATATCTTATACATATAAACAAGATTCAAATAAACATTAATTTAAATATTTCTTAAACGAAGATAAAACAAAACACTTGTTTAACACAAAGTTTTTGCAATAATTTTTACGAGATAATATTGAATAAAAATGACACCATGACTCCACGATTTCAAAGCACAATTTCACCTAGAATCAACATTAGCTCCTTTACATACATTCTATTACCAAAATCTATATACCTGTGGCAGCTGCTTTGAAATTCTTCTGAATACGTGGTAGTAAAGATCCCATGCCTGTGTTAAATCCTTAACATTAAGCGATCTTTGATACTTGCAGCACCAGTCTTGGGCCTCCATTAAGTCTCTGCCGTATGCCTGTTTGGAATAAAGCAATCAACAGAATAAACTAATTCTTCTTACAAAAAAACCCCTTCCAACCATTGTTCTTCTTGAATTGTCCCTTCTTTTGAAGCTCCTGTTTTTACAGGAAATGTTACCATGGCAAACATTTCTAATAACTAAGCATAAATATGCTCAAAATAAATGGCAACTTTAATTAATATAAGCAAAAGCTATTAGTTAAACACAATCTTGTCCAACACATGCTAAATTGTAAAACGGACGTTAAACCGAATATGATGATGATGATGATGATGACGATGATGATGATGATGACGGTGATGATGATGACAGATATGATAACGATGATGA
>RDPX01000645.1:90133-102992 GCA_003991215.1 Morbakka virulenta
AACACATGATAAATAGTAAAAAAAAAGATAAAAAGAATATGATGATGATTATGATGATGATGATGATGATGATGATGACGGTGATGATGATGACAGATATGATAACGATGATGATGATGATGATGATGATGACGATGATGACGATGATGATGACGATGATGACGATGATGATGATGATGATGATGATGATGATGATGATGATGATGATGATGATGATGCATCTTCAATGCTAGATGACAATTGGTTATTGCATTTGCTAAAATCCCAATAACTTTCACAGCCGTACCATGGGCTCAACATATACACAAGAAAGGCATTGCTTAAGTATGGACTGCTTTGCCAGAAGTAAAAGTGGTAAAAATGCTTTATTTCCACCCATATCAAAGGGAAAAAATGGAATCAATGTGGCAACACGTACGGGTGGCCGATCCAAAACGGTCTGTATAAAAAACACCATCTAAGAAGGCCTTGAAAAGTTGAAAAAAAAAATCAGCTCATGTACTTAATCTGTATACCTGTTGGAAAGCTGTCTCGTTTAACGTCTGTGCTCCTCTTTCCATCATCAAATGCAGCGGCTCAAGAACGGCAAACATTCCTTTCACATTCCGCTCTCCAAAATATAATCTTGACGCTTCCTCTAATCCTTCATGCCACAACTCATGCCACAAAATGGCGACTCTGATTAATTCTTCACTTACCTGTAAAAATAAAAGAAATATTAGTGCTAGTATGTCTATCTAATGTAGCGTTGAAATATAAGTGATTAAAGGTTTCTTCAGACATCGGCGAAGTAAACTGATAATCAAAGTTAAATTTTTAAAAAGCTGTGTCTAAAAAAACATGTTTACTTTCCTGCATTCATTGTTTGTAAAAGTGCAGCAAAACCTACGCAAGGCAGCATTTTTTAGGGAAAATAATTTCAAAAAAACTATAAGCGTAAAAATAAAAACACACAAATAAGTAAAAAAAAAGAATAAATAATTAAATAAACAATAAATAATAAATAGGTAAATGAATAATAAAAGAGAAAAAAAAGTAGAAAAAATCCAAGTAAGAATGAATGAAGTAAAGTAAAAGGGAAACAACATTCTAGGTAGTAAAAAAATTCAGGTCGGATTTTCGAACATTTGGAATGTGGATTTTGCAACAAGGTAGAGGGCAAGAGGAGTAGAGGAAGGCAAAAGCTGCGGTGGAGGGATATTATGGGATATGGACGAAGTTCAAGCAACGACGGAGGACAACAAAAACCGGATAAAGTGGACGAGACTGAGCCGAACGGCTGACCCGACCTGACATGTTGGAAAAGGCCGAAAGGAGAATAATAATAATGTTAATATGAGAAACGGGATTATGACTACCTCAAATCAATTTCCATTTTCTAGTGACACCTGTACGTAACCACTTCAAAAAACAACCACCGCTCGAAAACGATTTAAAGAAACTATGATACATATATATTGCAAACAGAAAACCACCAAGAATAATTGCAAATATGCAGTAACAAAAAAATTGTTCGAGTCTCATTTGTTTAACTCCCATAAGAACCCAGTGCAAAGCATTGGTAACGATGATCGTGATGATAATAAAGCTATTGATAATGATAATAATGAAAGAAACAACTGTGGTCTGTTAATACTTTATTATTATTTTTTTTATATTTGAAGCTGCTCTATTTAAAGCACCAACGTAACCCCCACACCGACCCCAAGATTAGTCCAAATATCATGTACACTTAGGCAATTAACATGTCAAGTTGACATGAAGCGACTTTCCATTTATCGATGAATAAATGCAAATATATATATGCTATTATTACATTTTATATGTATACAGCTGAAGATTGTGAAAGACATGAAACTCTGAGTACTGTAAAGTTAGAGTTTTTCTTACTCATACATCTGATTATATGATAGCTCCTACGTTTTAATGTGGTGGAGCACTGTTGTTGATGACATTTCATATTCATTTGTTAATATAAGTATTTATATAAATATAAATAAACAAACAATCGAAAATAATAGAGTTCTTCTGTCACCATTTACAGTGCACGATGGAAATCCAGAGCGAATATACAAGGTAAAAGAGAAAACTTAAAACTTGTGTACAGAACTTAAAGTTTCGTGTCTTACACTCATCAGCTTTACTGGTTAAAAAACGTTACACAAATCGCATATATATATATATATCAATAAATGCAATTATTGACGAACACTTAAGTAAAAGGACGCACATTGATGACAGCATATCTTTTTGGTTTATGTTTTATCCTGTATAAAGATTCATTATAAATAAATAAATGAATAAATAAATAAATAAATAAATAAATAAATAAAAAAATAAAAAAATAAATAAAAACAGTAAAACATGAAGTTTTACTTTTAATTACCAACATAATAACTCATTGATCTTACCATCATGGCCTGCTGAACCAGCAGTGGACTGTGTTCACACATGCTCTTTAATATCTGATTTGCTGCATTGTGCCTTGCTGGGCTTGCTGATTTCGACGCCACGGTGAGAGGATATATCAGGGCCTAAAAATACAATAAAAACTAATCCTAAATAACTTCGCATTAATATTGTTTGGGTGCGATTCAGAGCCACACAATGAGGTGACGGGTAGCCACGGTGCAGGAGAACGGAATGAGAGAGGTGAGAGGCTTCGTGGGTTTTGTTTCATAAATAAATGAGCTAGTCATCGCAGTATCACTCTTTCCCTACAAGACGACCCATAGGCCAAGATGGGTGTCAGACGGCAACATAAGGCGCCAACTCGACCAAACGCTTATTAGAAAAGAGTTGGGTGGTCGGTCCTGGGCACCAGAGTTTATAAATGTGCAGATGTAAAAAGTAGCGACCATTGCCTAATGAAAAACACTACCAAACTGAACCTGAAGAGAGTTCCAAAGATCGAGTAAGGCTGGGCAAAGTATGATACTGATTAGCTGATGAGATGCGAAATTAAAAGGCGCTTTTGCATGAAACTATCCGAAACAGACATCATGCAGTTAAGACAGGAAGACAATAATACTAGCTAGGCTTTGAATGCCAGAATCGAAAAGGCATATAAAGACCTTGTTAAACAGGTGTTAGGGCGCAAGAAGAAGTTTTTCAAACCCGAGATTCGCAAAAAAACCTGACAATTGATTGACCAACGAAGAGAGATACACCTTGAGGTTGATGGAACCAGGTCAGAAGAGCAAAAGATGAGATACGGAAAATACAAAGAAAAGGATAAGGACGTGAAGAGACAGATTAAAAGAAACAAGAGTGAGTGGCTGGAAGACACCGCACAAGCAGCTTGAGATGTAATAAAGTGTCAGCACACGAAGAGATTGTATGGTCACACTAGAGTACCAAACAATGAAAAGCTACGGCAATGTGCAACGATTAAAGATTAGAACGTCTTTTCTGTGTTCACTGTTGGCATCATCGCCAACAGGGAACACGATGTAAAGTACAATTCAGTGAAACCCTCAATCGCGTCGCGCCAAGAAAACCCGTAATAGAAGAAGACACAGCTGTGCATGAGAATGCTGGGATACAATAGTCAAACTGAAGAATGGCCAAGTGGTCAGGAAAGATTGTGAAAAGGCAGAAATACTTATAAGGCTGTGATTTTCTTTTCGGCGGAAAAGGTAAAATAAGTCCAAGACAAAGTCTGGAGACAAGATAAGACACAAAGAAGATGGAAGAGAGGTATTATAGTCAAACTACCAAAGAAAAGAGATTTCAAAAACTGCAAGAACTGGCGGAGCATTACTATATTTAACAGGATTAAGAGCATGGTAGGCAGAAGACTGAGAAATGTGCACGCCTGCTACAGGACGGTAAAATACACCATTGAACAAATATTAATACTGCGCAACCTAACTGAGCAGTTCAACAAGCGGCAAGCATCAATGTACGTCAACTACGTCATTAATTAATGTAAATATGTATGGAATACCAGAGAAGATTACAGCAGTGGCGAAAGCCTTGTATGACACCTTTGAATCGGCAGTGATTGATAAGGGGATTACTATAGACTGGTTTTAGGTTAAAACAGGGTGAAACAGGCGTGCAAAATGTCTGGCTTCCTGTTTATGGTTCCCATTGACTGGATTATGAAGGCAGTAAGGAACAGAAAGAACGACATCAAGTGGTAGTTCAAAATGAAGCTTGATGACCTCGACTTCGCTGATGACATTGAGGTATTGTCAGCAACAAAACTGCAGATCAAGCAGAAGATCCTAAGGTTAGTGGAGATTAGGAGCGTACAGGTCTTAGGTGAACATCAGAAAATGCAAGGTGCTCGGAGTAAATTCCAGAGTTGGCAAGTTACAATATTCTGGAGCTTTCGTCTAGAACGTCGGAGGTGGCACAATAGATCTGGAAACCTGAGTAGCTGGAGCACGACCTGCTTTCTAAGTCTCAGAGTATCTGGAAGTCACACAGCATCAGTTGCAACACCAAGCAGAAGCTTTTTAGAACTCTAGTAACGACTGTCTCAATGTATGGGTGTGAAACGTTAAAGAAAACCAAAGAACACGACAAGACGTTAGACGTTTTCTAGACTAAATTCCTTCGGCGAATACCAAGGGTGCACTAGCAGGAACACACAATAGAAACGTGGCCGTACAGCTATAAACATGGCAGCGTGTTGGCAGAATGTGGAGGCAGAATGTGGGGGCCTTACGCGCTACTTGGCACGAAGTGGATAGGTAACGTAAGTACCTTTACTTACAAAGGAAGCCCTCGTGTAGCTAAAGGAACGCATTCCATTTTTTGATAGGAGAGAGTTTACTCCAATTAACTTTAGCAAGGATGATATACTAATGAAATGTTGCTAGCTAATTCTATCTGCTAACTAAAAGCCTTTGTGACTCACTCAAAATGCATACAAGCTAATAACGACAGTGTATAGCAGCCATCAGCAGTCAGCGGCCAGTAAACCTATTTCTGGCTACGAAATAACAGGTGAAACTGTCTCTCGTAAAAAGTACCTCCTAGTAAAATATCCTATGTTTAAAACGCCTTCTGTACACCCCTTAACGTGAATGTAGAGACATGTAACACATTGTACAGGGGATGTTGTGCAACTCTAATTTAATCAAGATGTTATTGGGCGATAACAGACACCAATGCGATAACAAAATTGTTATCTATACAAATCAAAGGAAAAAAGCTCTTTTTACCTGCGGTCGATGCTTTCCAATGTCAGACAAAAGCTGACTGATCAAACGTGCTACTAGCTGCCTTGGCGTATCTATTCGTGCTATTAGCTGTGGAATAACCTAGAGAAAAAAACCACCAACAAAAAAAGCATCTTTAGAACACAGTGTGAGCAAAGAATGATCTAGACATAAATATTCAACATTTCAACATTAAAGGTTAAACGCAACTAAAAAATAAATGGGTCATATTGTACAAATTTTCCAAAAATCTGAGTTAAAAATATTCATTGCAATGGGTACAAATTGATTACATTTTCCAATATTTTCTCCTTAAGTATTCAAACTTACTTGTGAATTACAGTCTGAGTTATATCAATTGTAAGTCGGATTCTCAAAAAAAATGTGTATCAAAATTTTTTCTTTTTGCTTATAGTCACTGAGTATATTCTGCTTGCGAAGTGTGAAAGTGAACTTAATATTGCATAATAATATAACTAGATAACAATTGTGATATTAGCAAAGTCGTTACTGTATTTATTAAGATACTACTTTTACTACGCATACATGGTTATCGAGAAACAGAGCAAGACACCAGCGTCCCTGTGGAAGGCAAGGGATACGGACCAGTAAAGGTTGATAGACTGTAAGGAATAAATAAAAGAAAACTTATGGCATATAAATGATTCTTTATAAATTCCTTGTAAGGCATATAAATATTGCATAACACCCTTCACACTTATGGCCAGGGACAATAGTGTCCCTGTGGTAAGGAGAGGATACTGTTGCTCATGGTTTCCAATATTATGACATTCATAAATGTGCAATGGTTGAAATGACGTCAAAGCTAACAGAAAGAAAATGTCGATTTTGCAATCACTTGCAGATATTATTTTACTCTGTTTCTTCATGCAATGTTTGCATTTTCTTACTGTTCCCTCAATCTTTACATCATAACTACCTGCTTTCAGAAGTTCTATAGTCATTCGTCCTAACTGGATTTCCTTTGGCAAATTCAGGGAAGGTTCAGGGAATGACGAATATGAATAAATTACCACAATTTGGCATCAAGGTTTTCTCAAAATATTACAACATAACCAATGCAATCAGTAAGGTACAATCAACGGCATTACCAATATTATAAGCAGCACTTAAAAACTGTCATGCGATATGAAACGTATAAAAACAGTTTCGTTCTTTTGCCATACAAAGCGCGACACCACAATCTTCACGCCTTGCAAAGGTCCTCGGTTCTTTGCCCTCATCGACACAGTAACGACACCGAAGACGTACCTTCACAAACTTAGGAAGGTACTGGAGTGCCGTAGCAGGCATTGCCAAAGCAGCGTAACGTCGTGATGGTCTTGATGCTTGGCAGTTTCTTTGGCGACTACTGAATCTACCGATCAAAAACTGGGCAACAACGATTTTGAAATCTAACAATGTCAGTTGACACGGATTCAACAAATTGAATAAAATAAATTTGATAGGCTTGCTCTTGATGTACTCCTTCATTGAATTTTTACCCTTGAAATTTGTCATGTGTTCATCAACGCCGAATCAGAAGCAGTTTCTTTAAAGGCATTGTTTAGTATTTCAACAATTGGGCGTATCATGTAATCTTTAGCAATTTTATCAGCTGTGTCATTCTTTACAAAATGCAGATTTTGCAGAATATCCTGAAAGCGTTTGTGAGGAATGACATGCTTTATTCCTTCGTTTCAAACAAAAGAATCGCCAATACATGTCGTTGGATGGCAACTTGTTTACCGACATGATGTATATGATTTCAAGGAAAGCCATCATTTCTTCCGAATCAGTCAAGTTTCTTCCATTTTGTGCAATACATAACGTAGACTGCTCCACAAGTAGTTCTCCCGGTTTACCACTTTGGAAAAAACATCAAATGCTGTTACGTTTTCAAGGAACTCTAGCAAAAAAGGCCATTTCAAGAATGCACTCAATTCGCTTCTGTTTTTCACTCTGACGTTTCCATTTTATGGCTTGAATCCCATCTTTAACTTTTTTTGGACGGAGGTTCCTCAATTTTGCAATGGTTGCCATCAGCGATGTGTATATGGGCATCTGGAATGGTGAGGTTATGTGAATCGTCCTCAGGTTTTCCACCTTGTGGCTCATCCAAAACAAATTCTGTGTTAGAATCCTCCAACACATTGTCCACATCGTCCTCTTAGTCTTACAGAATCCAATAATGCGAAAACATAATCACTTGAAATTCCATGCTCAATGCGCACATATTTTTCCCTCTGACTATCCATGACTACTAATGCTCCTATGTGGCCAGTACAACAGTTCAGCAGGGTATAAGATGCAAGGAGACAATCAGTCAATCTTACTGTTTGCTTAACTGTTTACCTTGCTTGCACAGCTGCTGAAGTTTTTTTTTGTTTTTTTTTTCTAACAGGACACGTGTTGATAACAGTATTTGTATATATTACTTTTTAATCATACAGTTATTGAAACGTTTTTATCCTGTATAAATATTCGTAATAAATAAATAAATAAATAAATAAATTAATTAATGTTAGCTATATGTAGCAAATTAAAATCCTGGGACACCAATGTCCCATCGTAGTCATGGGGTTAATGGGCTAAATCGAAAAGAAAATGTGGAATATGAAGTGAAAATAAAGAGCATAACAGAAATGCTGAATGGCTATTAACATTAAAACAAGAAAGTAATAAAGTAATAACAGAAAACAAGAAGGTTTAGTAATTACAAAGGAGAAAGTATTAAAGCAAAGTCGGAAGATTCCAAACTGAAAGGCCCCCGAAAGAGATGGAGTCCAGGGATATTGGATAAAGAGATTATCTTCCTTACACGAGAGAATAGCTTGCCAATTAAATCAGATTTTAACAGATAATCAAAAACTTCCTGTATGGTTAATTTATGGAAGGACAATTTTATGTCAAAAGGATAAGGCTAAAGGAAATGCCGTAGATAACTACCGGCCAATATCTTTCCTTCCCATTATGTGGAAACTACTAACAGGGATTATATCATTATTATATCATCTTTACAACTTCTTGGAAGAAGAAAATATATTACCTGATGAGCAGAAAGAGTGTAAACGAAGTGTAGAGGGACCAAGGACCAGCTGATGATAGATAAAGCCGTACTGAAGGAATGCAAACGAAGAAGAAAAAATTTAGCAATGGCATGGATTGATTATCGTAAAGCATATGATCTGATCCCCCATAGCTGGATTGAAAAATGTTTAGATTTATTCGGAGTTGCTGACAATACAAAAACACTACTGGTATGTAACATGAGGAACTGAAAATTAGAGCTGGCGTCTTGTGGTACCTCGCTTGGTAATGTCAACATCAGAAGAGGTATTTTCCAAGGTGACAGTCTCTCGCCACTTCTATTTGTTTTATGTCTGGTATCAATGACTCTGATTTTCAGGAAAGTAAAAATAAAGTATGAATTGCGAGACAAAATTACAAAACTCAACCATTTGCTCTTCATGGATGATTTTAAATTGTTTGCCAAAACTAAAAACCAAATCGATTCTTTAGTAAAAACTGTGCACATGTTCAGCAAAGACATAGGGATGGAATTTGGAATTAAGAGAGGTGGTGTACTTGTGCTAAAACAAGGATGTTTAAAAGGAATAAAAGCAGCTGATGTCAAAGTACCTGATGGGAGTGTGATAAAAGCTATCGAACCAGAAGGCTATAAATATCTTTGAATTCTAGAATATGATAAGATCATGCACAGAGAGAGGTGAAAGAGCAATTCAAAAAAGAGTATAAACGGCGTACACGCTGGATTCTCAAATTTAAACTGAATGGCAGAAACAAGATCAAAGCTATCAATATATGGCCAGTGACAGTATTGAAGTAAAGGACCTTGATAGAAAAACTCGAAAATTATTTACCATGCATAAAGGGCTTCACCCAAAAAGTGATGTAGATCGACTATATATTAATCGAAAAGAGTGTGGGAAATGAATAATGAGTTCTGAAGATGCCATCAGGAGCGAGGAGAGTAATTTGGGATGCCACTTTAAAGAATTCAACTGATACTCTGTTGCAAGGTGTTAAGCATGTTAGACATTAGGGATATTAGACGTTAAGAACTGTGTCAAAAAGTCCGAATTTAAGACATTTCTGAATGAAAAAATGAAGGAAGGTCCGTTTATCAGAGATTTACCAGATATCGTTGATAAAGAGGCACCTTGGAAATGGCTCGGTAAGTGTGATTTAAAAATTCCGACTGAGGCATTGATATGTGCGGTGCAGGAGCAAGCCATTAGAACCAACTATGTGAAGCATAATGTTGATAAAACTGCAGATTCACCGAACTGTAGATTATGTGGTCAGAAAGGGGAAACAACAAGCCATGTCATTTGCGAGTGTGTTACACGGGCCCAAAAAGAATATAAAAGAAGACACGACAAAGTTGCACAGATGGTCTACTGGAAGCCATGTGAAAAATTTCAATTAGAAAAACCTGAGAATTGGTATGATCGAAAACCTGAGGTTGCAGTTGAAAATGCTGATCATAAGATCCTATTGGATATGATAATTCAGTGCGATAATGACATTAAGGAATGGAAACCAGACATAGTCATCATTGATAATACAGAAAGGTCTGCAATAATTATTGACATAGCGGTACCAGGGGATAAAAGGCTATTTGAAACTGAAAAATTTAAGGTTGAAAAATATCATGACCTCAAACTGGAAATTAAGCGACTCTGGAATCTGAGCTAAGTTATGGTATTACCAATTGTTGTTGGAGCACTAGGCACTGTTTCAAAGGTGTTTCCAAGCTTTATAAAGGGTATTGGAATCGAGCTGGAGACATACCCTGTTCACAAAACTGCTATACTAGGGACANAAAAAATGAAGGAAGGTCCGTTTATCAGAGATTTACCAGATAAAGAGGCACCTTGGAAATGGCGTGATTTAAAAATTCCGACTGAGGCATTGATATGTGCGGCGCAGGAGCAAGCCATTAGAACCAACTATGTGAAGCATAAAGTTGATAAAACTGCAGATACACCGAACTGTAGATTATGTGGTCAGAAAGGGGAAACAACAAGCCATGTCATTTGCGAGTGTGTTACACGGGCCCAAAAAGAATATAAAAGAAGACACGACAAAGTTGCACAGATGGTCTACTGGAAGCCATGTGAAAAATTTCAATTAGAAAAACCTGAGAATTGGTATGATCGAAAACCTGAGGTTGCAGTTGAAAATGCTGATCATAAGATCCTATTGGATATGATAATTCAGTGCGATAATGACATTAAGGAATGGAAACCAGACATAGTCATCATTGATAATACAGAAAGGTCTGCAATAATTATTGACATAGCGGTACCAGGGGATAAAAGGCTATTTGAAACTGAAAAATTTAAGGTTGAAAAATATCATGACCTCAAACTGGAAATTAAGCGACTCTGGAATCTGAGCTAAGTTATGGTATTACCAATTGTTGTTGGAGCACTAGGCACTGTTTCAAAGGTGTTTCCAAGCTTTATAAAGGGTATTGGAATCGAGCTGGAGACATACCCTGTTCACAAAACTGCTATACTAGGGACACCTAGAATAATAAGAAAAGTACTACATGTAGAATGTTAAAATGTGAGGAAAATTATGAGGAACCTTTGGTTACTGGTAATAACCAGCTTTGTTATTAGATGCGGCATAACATCTGCCTGTGCTTTTAGCTACTAGTTTAATAATGATAATAATGATAATAATAATAATAATATTAATAATAGTAATCATTATCTACTATTTGGTCACAGGTACGGAGATATACGTAAATAGACAGGTATTCTTCTATTGCTTATAAAATTATGAACTAATGACACCTCCAAGTCGTAAGAAGTAAATGCTTGGTGGAGATTTAACTAATTTAGAGCGCAGAGAGAATGATACCGACGGCACCTTGTGAAAATCACACAGCGCATGCCAACGCTATGTAACCTCAAGGAGTATGTCATTAGGTAACTGACGGAGTTTTCTTTACCTGGAGCCAGTTATCAATCTGTATTGTCTTGATTCCTTCAACTAAAGCTTCATATACATCTGGCCAGTGGCCGTAGTCAAACCAAAGGGTCAACAATCTAAGAAGCGAAAATAGAAATTTAAGGTAACTGATAAGGCGATAGTAAGTCCCTAACATCGGAAATTTAAACAGCACCCTTTTTATGCTACTAAATGATATTTGTATTTCGAGTTAAAATCTCCGATAAAACTTTATGAAACGTTACGTTTCACATTTTTAACATTGCATCCCATGGCAGGTGTGAACAGTGTGTTAATTGTTATGGTTCACATGGGATGCAATATGCAATAGGTTTTGCCTCGTTACTATTGTTTACTGTTAGTTTTTTAGTCATCGTGCAAGTGTGCCTTACAACAGGTAATACTGCCTTTCATTCGCACGCACAATAGATAAGTCTAAACCAAGTATGGTACTGTAAATTGGTCAGAGCGTGGAAAGACTAAACCGGTGCTTTGAAAAACATTACTGATGTAAACAATTTGAAACTTAGCAGGAAAACAGTATTAAAATCCTGAAATTTCATCATATTGCTACAAGAAATGTGAAAGGACGACATATGTTTAAAGTGTTTCTTTAGTTTGTCATATGTTATGGCGAAAATGTTGTTTATAACTTGTGAAAAAGCACATTGAATTTTGTTGGTCGTTATTACGATAGTTTCTTCAAAGTAATGGTAACTAGGTCATACTCTTAGTCAGGGAAACAATTCTTCCAAGGGACTTTGACCATCCTGCCAAAAACCACCACCCTCCTCCTCCTCCTCCTCCTCCTCCTCCTCCTCCTCCTCATCATCATCATCATCATCATCATCATCATCATCATCATCATCATCATCATCATCATCACCATCATCATCATCGTCAGTCGGAAAAAAAGTTCAATCTTTTACGTCTCTAGTGTCAGTGATCTTTCACTAAGGCTTGTATTAAAAATAATTGATCTAAATTCAAAACTAAGCATGACTATGTCGCTATTATTTAAATCCCACCATGGGCAAAATTAATGTGTGGTCAATCGGTTAAAAAATCGAAGGTTTTCAAGTCCTATCACCAAATATATATTTTGTTTCTTGTATCAGTCAAGATGTTATCTTTCTAACCAATGCTTCATTCCCGAACTATGTTACAGTTATCATTGTTATCATCAAGTGCAAGAATGCAGGGGTTAAATTTTCTCTTAATGGCCGGGGGGGAGGCGAGGTGCATTAACAGAACATAGGAATGGTCTGATATTATTATGCACGTACTTTGTTATGAATACACAATAAACTTCACAATTAAAAAAATGGTTCATACGGCATGTTTTAGGTCAAATTTATTCTAATTTTTATCACATCAAATTTTTCGTTTTCTAAAATGGCCTCAAACGGGTCCGTACAATAAGGTACGGCTCTTGTATTCGGGAAGGCAGAAACGCCTTTATTCATCGGTTGTCATATTTTCATCCATATGGTAAATTTTAACGCCTTTTTTAGACGCAAGGACAAAATATAACATAAAAAACTTTAATTCTGAAGCGAAAACAACACCTCGTGTTACAGCTTTTTGAACGAAGAGGTGGGGGTGGGGGTAGGGGTGGCAAACGTGTGGTCTAGCGGATTAAAGTGGTCCAAATCTTCACGTGTCTAAACTTTACTATACAAAAAAAATATGAAGTG
>RDPX01000645.1:113861-125611 GCA_003991215.1 Morbakka virulenta
ATTATTATTATTATTATTATTATTATTATTATTATTATTAGTAACATCTACCATCATTGGAACTACCAACATATTGAGGAAGGTGCTTGACGTCTAAAACTACTGGTCGGTATGCGGAGTTAAGTTTTCTCGTCCGGCAGATGAATACCATCTACCTGTGCTGGCTGTCATGCTGGACATGAACTTTGTTTATTATTATTATTATTATTATTATTATTATTATTATTATTATTATTATTATTATTATTATTATTATTATTATTATTATTATTATTATTATTATTATACAACTGTTTCATCTTTTAACACAAGTTTTGTGTTAGGCACTTTTTGTACGGTAGGTTGTTTTTAAGCTCATGTTGTGTCATGTTAAAGGCACCTACGAACTTGCATTTTTTTTGTCGACCGTAATGTGGTTTCGTTGAGAAGGTTGGCTTTTTTAGCACCAATGGCAAGATATCGAGTTTGTATATGTTTTCCAAAGAGAGTTTAAAAGGGGCGTTAAAAGTATGTCTATACCTTAAAAAAGAAAACACCTGCACTACGGGATATATCAACAGGGAACCCCAGCCAAATGTGGAACAGACTTTCTCAACTATACTAAACTTACTTTGCTAAAAGTATTAGTAAGTCTTGCTTTCTATCATTTTCTTCGTCTCCAACGGCAGCAAGCTGAGCGGTTTGTTGACGGAGAGTATTATTAACCAGATGCTGTAAATGTTTAAATGCTTCAGCCTACGGTACACAAAAATATTTCAAAAACAATGACAAGTAACAATAGAAACATACAAAAAGCTCAAGGAAGCACTAAACGGGCGAACATAGCCGTGCTTCATAAGTAAAGTGATCTAATGGTCCATAATGTAACATACTATTTCTCGATCTAAACGAGCTAATAATTTTCAAAGCAAAAAAATTATTTCGTCTATGTAAATTAAAATCCTACTGGCCTTAATAAAGAAACATTCCTAAAGAAATTTTATAAAAAATAATAAAACATTCGGTCCTATGGTGGGAGTTTTACAGTAAAATGGCAACAATTGAGTTTCCAGCTTATCTAGATATCACTACAGCAGACAAATGGCGACAAATGACGCTTAAACATTAATATGGGAAGACTAGAACATGGCGGAAAATCACCTTCTGGTTGCTTTTCCACATGTACTTCATGTAAGCAAATGATACTTGTGGGAACTCAGTGGGTAGCTCCTGTTCTGGGTGTTTACTAGGGTCTTTGCCAAGCAACATGACCAAAGTCTTGTGAGCAAGTGCCTAAAAAGAAAATCACAGTGCAAATGACTAAGTTAGTACTACCTTCAACAGTGAAGCAAATCTTAAAGGGACTAAATCTAAAAATAATAAAACAAATACTTTTGCGCATGTTTGTCTGAAACCTTTAAAGCAAAGTGTGAGCAAAACCAGATAAAAGCATAACAATTTTGGTTATTTCCATCAATCGATAATGTGCTCTTTAAAATTATCTGGTCGTGAACACGTAATGCTCAAAACCGTCCAAACCACACAACACCGAAAAAAATGGAAAAGGTCTGATCAATAATGAAAGACCATAAGAGAATTTCCTTAAAACCAACTGAGAAGAAACCTTCAAATAACATTTGTATTCACTATAATAAACAAAAACACTTGTTTGTTTATTATTGTTAGTGCAAATACTTTAATCACTTTGCTGCCATTTATTCAATTGAAGACTTATAGAAAAAACAAACAAACAGGCAAATAAACTTGAATAAATCGATGGTGAATGCATTCAAATAGCAGCAAGGTTCCTTAATGTCCTGTTTGACATAAACTCTGTTCTGAAACCCAGACCATTGGATCATTGTCTGATCTCCTGACAAAGAAAAGTAGTCATAAGGGAACTCCATGAATACTGTGCCAACTATGGGCCTTTACCCCTACACTCTCTACCAGCAGAAGTGTTTTTGTTGTCACTAACTATCGCTTTAATCACCCCGCCCTTCCCAACCAAATACTTTTTTTCAAGAAAGACAAGTGAATCCTACCAAAATACATTTCAAACTGGCTTAGACCTCTCTGCATTATTTAAGGTCATATTCTGGAACACTAAAGGTGCAGCAGAACGATTTTCACATCAATACAATAAACAAGAATTTCTTATCGTTGAAGAATGAGACAGAGCCAGCATTTATTTCTTTAACATTTTACTGGAGTGATATTTTCCAAAAATTAATTCTCTTTAAGCCCCAAGGCTGGACGTTTCTGCCGACGTTTTTGAAACAGCCGTTAACTGGACATAGGGTGGGGGTGTTAATAATATATGGGGTGACCAGACTGGCTAATAGAGTGGGTCAAGTGGGTCAGTTTTAAAACGCGGAGACCCAGAAACCGAAAATGAATAGACCCCAAATGTATTGGAATATATAAAGTAAAACTTTGATTTCAATGTAATTTATTTATTGTCAAAGTAATATACATTTGTAAAATGGGAAACCAAGCCTCTCAGCTCATTTTCATGTAATAAACGTAACTCGTATGTGAGGCCATATAATTAAAATTCACCTAACCATCACCTTCAATAATACTAGTTAATGAATGGAATCATCGCTTTCAGATTTTCCATCATCTTTAAGAAAAGCTACACCATAGAGTCTAAAAGTGGTACCAATCAGATTATACTAAGTTACTAATTATACCAACAGATTCTTGCTTTTACTAATAAACTAACATTAACAGAGCCATGCTCTTTTTCACCAGATTTTAATTGTTAAAACGTACTTTTTCAAAGAATGAGAGCTCTCTACAGAAAAAAAACAGTCGAAAATCAAGGAAAACAAAGGTCATTTACGAATTGAACGCCCTAAAAATAGCTGAAATGATTAAGCTATATAAATATAATTATCATCAACATCATCATCAACAACAACAACAACAACAACAATAATAATAATAATAATAATAATAATAATAATAACAATAATAATAATAACAAAAAATTGTTATTGTCCGGCGTAATATATTACTTTTACCCTCATGCTCGTTTTACCCCCGGACAAAGAAACATATTAGACTTAAATCCGGGGTGAAAAATGGGAGTAGTTTTATATTTTGCCACAGGATGAAACTGTAATCAGAAGTCTGAAGAAGTGTCAGTCTGTTTTAAATTTTTTAAAAATACGTTTTTAAAAAATTTACACCAGCAAAATAATTGCACCAGCACCAAAAAAGGGTGTTGGTCAGTGCTATTTATCATTTCTTGCTTTTTATACCCCGCGAATCATGCTCACACCATTTTCTTCGTTGTGTAATAAGCAATGGAGGGAGCTTCAACCTATTTCTTTTTACTTTTCAAAGTCACTGTCTGTACCAAACCCCTAAACTGAATGATACAATCGTGAGTATATATAAAGTCTCAAGTAGTCTAACGGCATATCATTAGTTCCTTCTGTACCACAATGCCCAGGCAATAAAAATATTATACAGCGAAAGAACTAAATTTTGGCGCAAAAACCCCCCAAAACTATCTCACCAGCCTTCCACTTTTGCGACATAAACTGGAATATTTCAACCAGGTCTGCATATCCTCTTGAGGTGTTAATACAATAGTATGGACTTGAATTATTTTTTGCCAATCCTCAACTACTGGTTGACATCCCTGTCGAAAAAATGTAATACAATAAAAGTCACAAGTGCCGCATAAAAATAAGTCTATTTAATATTATACAATTAGCAAAACCGGTGGTTTATCAAACTCTATCCAGCAAAAGAGAGTCAACATTTGCTTCCACGCTTTCGAAAATGAATACGTTGAAAAAGAACGAAGGAAGGGGCGAGGAGGATTGGGAAAGAAAATTGCAATGGATAAAAATAAATTGTTATTGTCATAGCAACTGACGAAGATGAAAATGGTGACTCGAGTGTTAAATGGAATCAAAGTTACTCCTGGCATGTAAATAATCCCTTAATAAACATGCGACAAAAAAGCAAAAGAGTGCAAAAATGTGTTTTGAAATAAGTTTATTAAGAATGGCTAACGATAAAAACAAATAGTTAAAAACAGTAGGATTGAGAAGGTTCTTTTTCACGGCCATTACAAGACGATCCATTTATGGGTCACACATCGTAAAGGGACAGGTTTGTAACGTAAATATAAGAACAGGAAGACGGCTTAAAAATAAATTCATCAAACGAAGTGCTTCTAACGGTGGCGTTGGGTGAATGGTCACTATCACCAATGTGTTTGTGTTCGACGTGTGACAAATATAATTATGATTATGGCAACATCAAGCTGGATAATCGAAGTAGTAAATATGTGGTGTCTGTTCACCTCTTCACCGAAACAGACGAACTTAGTTGTTAACATAATAAACTGTTCTATTATAAAAAAACACAAAATAAAACAAGAACAAGTTAAGAGAGCATTTTATTCCTATTAAAATAAAAGGCTTCGTTTATATTTATTTTTATTGTTTTTATCATTTTCATCCAAGGTTCTTTTGTCCATATTATAGACATTACCTTTGACCTTCCGTGACATTATGACTTACAAGGAGCAACAATGTATTAAACTAAACTGACTTCTTCTCTAACCGTTCCGCAATAAATATCATTGGTAACATGTTCTTGCTAAAAACCATTTAAAATTAGGAAAACAGCCTCATACCTGGAGTCGGTCCCACCAAGCTTGCTTAATTGCTTCTCGTCTTTCCGGTATCAATTTATAATGAATAATTTCTTCGAGTTCGGAAAGCATTTGTACTGTTACCATGGCCTGAATTGGTAGAGAGTTGAAATGAAGTTATATAACGTTCAGAGTAATTTATCGAGACTCGACTGTTGAATTGTAACTTTAAATGTTGAATCCACGTTGTTGAAAAGAGAGGTAAAAGCAGATCCATTACAGGTACGTAGTCAATTAGACATTTCAAAAACGTCTCATACTTTATTAGGCCATATTTTGATTTTCGATATAACCATAATCTTGATGTCTAATTACATCTACGATTCAGTGCTGACCCAAGTCTGCCATACCCTCAAATTTACAGACAAATTGAGAGAGATCGATGTATAAATAAAGAAATACATAAAATAAATAAATATGTATATACAAAATAATTTGGCCCTTACCCCTTTGCCACCAACGTTTATTGCAACTCCCTTCATCAACTACCTCTAACATCGTGCTCACAAATTTAATTATAGCCACTGTTATCATTGTCATTTCAATGGTCATTTACACCCATGCTTTTAATAACACCACCACAAATAAAAACTAAATACCGATAAACACTGCGGATACTGACCAACCGTGGGTTAATGGTAAGTGCAGTGACCAAGAGGTTCCAGGTTCGATTGCCTGCGCGGGTGAAAAGAATTTGGAGCTTTACAAAAGAAAAAAAGCCATTGGTTGGCGTAAGGCAGGGCATCCGGCAAAGAAATTCCTCACTGGCACAAAAAAGTCCCTCTGCAGGGCACCGTCTGAACTCCAATTACTGGGGAAAATGACGTTAAAACCACAAAAAAAAACCCCCAACAAACAAAACAAACATTATGGTTACTGTGATATTATTAACCTAAAAATCTGAAATTTTGCGTTTTTCCAAATGCTGGCATCAAAAATGTAACCAACAAGTCTATAAAAAAAATAACAAAAACAAAATCAAACTTTGGACATCAGGGAAAAGTTTAAAATAAATTTGAAAAAAGTACTCACCCCATAAGCACGATTGTAAGATTCTCCAACCATTGCTGTCAAGTCAGTATCAAGCATATCACGGGCACTATCAATACACTATTAATATTATGGGAAAAAGAAATAATGTCTTACAGTATTCAAATGGATTAACGGACTCTTTCCAAACTTCGAATATTATTTTGAACTCGTAAATCACGACAAAGGAACCAGAAACAATAATAAACTTTTGACAGTGTTTAAAGTGAAAGTAGAAAGTACTAAAAAGTCTTTTTATTACAATGGGGTAGTAGTTTATGACTTACCATTAGATTTTAGAACAGAATCTAACTACGGTTCTTTCTGTAAAAAGGTGGACCTATTTCTGAATTTGTAAATGTGTCTAAGAAGATTTACACCCAATCAAATGTCAAGTGTTTCAAATGTCACACCTTTTCAGATGTTCATTATTCTCCTAGTCACATCTTGACGAATTTTCACTCGCTTAACTTTTAACCACTGATTTCAAGAACTTGTAAAATATTTATTTGTAAATTAATTGCCTTTCTTTATTATTTTAATTGTATTATACATATTTATCTATTTTTATACACAGGTCTTATATGAAAAACAGTTACGTTAACTGATATAATGCACCTGTTGAAGTATTAATAATAATAATAATAATAATAATAATAATAATAATGTCTTAGTATTCCTATCCACGTGAAATATTTATTGTCCAAGGTCTAAAGTACTGATGAATAGGAGTAAAAAAGGAATTGCTTCTAATGAGACATCCACACAGCCCCACGGTGGGCGATGACTTCAAGCTCAGCGCTGCAATCATGACATCACAGATACATTGTTTTTAAGACCAGTTCTGTTAATTCCCAAATCAGTGTATACAATCAGAATAGAGTGAGAACTAATTGTAAAAACTAGTAGATAAAACAAAGCTGGTCTGAAAACCTTAACTCAATCTTACGAATGCGATCAAGCACTGTTCGTAGTCTTCTCATGTTTTCGAAAAAATCTTACCAAATCATCCAAATATCCTAAGACAACATTTGACTTTAACCCTGCAAGAGCACAGGTTGTGTAATAGCTCATTAAGCATGCAAAAGAACGTCGCATGCTTAATGAGCTATTACACAACCAAAATGGCAATACCAAAGAATTCAAAATGGCCTTCATGTGACATAAATACAATCTTAACAATATTAGCTGGGGATAGGGGTTTGCCGATTAGTAGATTTCAAATTAAACACAGAAATATAATATGAATACCCAATACCATCAATAGCACCATCCACCCGGGGAGGCGGATACACATCTTTTTTGTGTGTGTTTGTGTCTTGAGTACGGCTACGATAATCAAGATAAAACCTCATTCTAACATCTTCTTTGGATAACTGGAGAGGACCAAGGACTTTGGGATGGAGCAATAATACATATATGAAGCACCTCTAAAATGTGGTAAGAGACGATGGATGCTCAGTAGGGCCAACACGATATGGAGGGGCATGCACAGGGCGACTACTTAATCATTATAATTAATCGACATCAATATCATCACCGTTATAATTTCGCCATGAATGTTTTCTGTCAACTTTGTTAATCGCTATTTCGGATTAAATGCTTAAACCAAAAATGCAAGTGCATTTGAAGAGCTGGGGTAGAATGGAACGTAAGTATCAACTAATCCGGGGGGTTGATGTACTTGGGGTTAATCTAGAAATCTAAAAAATTAATTCTTACAATATAATAGAGGGAACATAAAATAACAGTTTCACGTACTGGCAAGAAGAAATAGTGCGTGTAAAGCTACCAAAATACTTTTTTACTTACTCAACTGCATAGTAACTATCTTTAATCACCCATCCACAAATAATTTATTTAAATTCCCTCATCTATACGCCGCTACTTTCATGTAGTTTTCTGGTACGGCTCCAGGAAAAGACAAAATAAGAGACAAAAAGCGCAAACTATTTAAATAAACCCGATGGAAAATACAAGAAATCGGAACAGCAATTAGATAATGGTCCTATGTACGCTAAAGAAAATGAGAAGCCAACTTACTCGCTGTGCTCTGGTAAAGTGGTTGTTATGTAGATCTAACACGGCCCTATAAAAAGCACCATCTAACGTCTCCCTTGGAATCATACATGTATATTCTTCCATGCTACTCCATTCACCTAAAGGGTACGAAAATGTGTTGTACACAATGTAAAATCAGAAAAAATTGCGAGAGTTTTCTTCCGCGAATCACCAATCAAGTGACGATGTTATATATACTGTAGTTTCCTTAGTCAGAAAATAAACAAACATAACAGACCACAAAACAGCATCATCCTTTATTTAAAGGTAGCGTATTGCTCTTATGTGTAGAACTTCAAAATATTTGAAGTATATATATTAATACTTCTATAACAAAAGTTGGTTTTCAAAGGTAAAAACAAAAACTTGGTAAAAAAACGCAAATCCTAATCACTACATCACCCGAGTCGCACTACGCGGTTCTCTTTCTTTCAAAGCCAAAGCATTATCTGACCACCACCAACAGCAGCCATACCGATGCCGTCCAACCACTCATAGCTTTGACAAATAGCAACTGCATCGAGGAAAAAGACAATGTCCAAGAACAACATTAGTGTCTGGGTGCGCAGGGTTTTTTTAAGAAACTAGAATTAACAAAAAGTAAGGCAATTGAAACAAGACCTACTTGTTTTCAATTAAATGCTATCTTCAAGACATTTTTTGCGGTTTTCACCAAAAACAGACATAGTATTGTTGTTGTGTAGAATGTAATGAAGGCCAGAAATTTTTTTGTTATCATCATATACAATCACTATTTCATTATATATCAATCAACTTTTGTTTCGATATTATATACATGAAATTTATGGATATTATTGGCAACGTTTTGCCTCTTCACCCCATCTTTTCATCCGAATCTAGAATGGTCGGTAACGTCAATTTCAAAGTTACAGCACCGAGAGGAATTCTGTCCCAATGGTACCTTTGGTGTCAAATATAAATGAAATCTCACTCTAAGAGATCCTAAATAATTCTTTTGGGGGCTAACATTAGATTTAGCAACGCCGTTGTGAAAGGAATTAAAAAACATAAACTAATAACCAAGCAAAAGCAAAAACAATGGAAAAACAACAAGCCAAAGCCATCTTAATGGCAGCAAAAGCGTAGAAAAATTCCAAGGAAATGTTCCATTGTGACTTCCAGGTGAAAACCCACTTTGCAGTGAATGGTAAATCAATGAGCGAGGAAAGCATAACAAAAACAAAAAGATTTCGAAAGACCAGTAGTGAAAGGTGCTGTCTCAAATTGTAGACTGGTTTTAAAACAATAGATTGCTTAAAGATCAAGTAAACCTTCTGGCTTGAGTTTGGATATGCGATAAACTTTAATTGAAGCCAAGAATCCTCTAATATCCCAATTAAAAACATAATTATTCTATGTTTATTGGACTGTGCCTTTTACAAACACAAAAATAACGTTAAAAATAGATAAAAACCCTCTTTTTTAACCCTGCCTGGTGTTATGCTAGCCTCTTGTTGGCGAAAAAGTCCCAAAACGGACAAATGAAGTTGGCACTGAGTGTCCGTTATTGTGAGTTTCATTACCACATCGTTTTCAAATGTCTCTACCTACTTTGCCCATGGCGCCTTAACTTCTGTTTCAGCTACATTTGGAATGTTTAGACGGAAAAAAACAATTGCTTTAGGTCATTCCCAATCAACTCTTCCATAGTGAGCCAAATTTTAATTCAGTTAATTTACATTTGTGGCTTAAAATAATCTTACCTAACCCCCAAGATGCAGCAGCTGCCATCCTTGCCATCTGTTGCCGTATTGTATCACTGACATCAGGCCACTTCTCGCAGGCCAGTTTATGAAGCTCACCCCTAAAAAATTGTCATGGGCGAAATTATGTAAAAATGTCCAATACGTAAGTTACTCAGCCTACAATTAAAACCAACGATAGTTATCACAATCATAATACAGTGGTCTCGAATGGTCTATTTGTATTAGTAAAAACAATGATCATCCTTGGCTTGCAGACCAAATTATTTGTTTGTTTCATTTAAGTATCGAAACAACAGCTACCACGTTTCCCCCTCTTTTTCTCTTTCTCTCTTACCATCTATTTGTCTGTATGTCATTCTCTCTTTCTCTGGGAACCCTCACCTCTTAGCCTTTACTTTAGAAAAGGTGTATTATCACAATAACACGCCGATGAGCCACACGTACTTGAATTCCTATAATGCAGAACAAAATTCTGACGGAAAAATACTCCTCCGCTACAGCAAATGCATTCATATTGTTTTTTGTGCAAGCTATCATCCAAAACAATTGCTTAAAATAAGGCAAAAATATCGATAGTGTTTTTCTATTCAAATACTTCATTAGTGGAGCATAAATATAATTCTATACTGGTACTCTATACCAGAAAACACATTATACAGTGAAGAGCAAAAACTTCTGCAGTTCGGTATACATATACTTTTTATATTTTGGCAAATCTAAATCTTTCCAAGCAAATTACTACTGCAAAGATTAAGCAGTTTTTCCGGGTTTGTTGCTGTTGTTGGTTTCTTTTCGAGCGAATTAGTGGGGTAAGATAACAGACCAATTCCTCTTGAAAATGTAAATTTTGCCAAGTATTAAAAGTATTTTTTGCGTCAATTATTAATGCTTAGTTAGCAGACGCTGCTTGAAAGAAAGAATACGTTATGGGTACTGTGTTTTTGTGTTTGGGATATTTGTACGGCAAAAAAAGAGATTATTATCATTATTATTATTATTATTATTATTAGTAGTAGTAGTAGTAGTAGTAGTAGTAGTAGTAGTAGTAGTAGTAGTAGTAGTAATAGTAGTAGTAGTAGTAGTAGTAATAGTAGTAGTAGTAGTAGTAGTAGTAGTAGTAGTAGTAGTAGTAGTAGTAGTAGTAGTAGTAGTAGTATTGATAATAATAATCTCTTTTTTTATTAAGTAGTGGAGTAGTTCTTACGAAGAAATATTGGAATTCCATTGAAATTTTATTTGTGAGTGGCGGAAAGGCCATCCGGCCAATAAATTTCCGCACTGCAAAGCCAGCATCACCTAGAATATGCTTACCATTCCCCTAGAGCTTCCAAGCATCGTAGTCGACCAAGTAACAAATCCGTATCATCAGGATCTTGCTCGTACTTTGTCTCATAAGCCTGCAGAGCTTTGTCCCAATCATGCAGTTTTTCATACCATCTTTGCTGTACTTTCTGAACGAGGAAGAAATGAACAGAATATTATTAGTTTACAATTCCAATTCCAAAGCAGATAGGAAAACGGGGAAACTGTATGAAAAAATGAATGGGTAAAAAACAAATGGTTGGTCGTCCTTACAATTCTGTTCCCTAAATAGTCATGGTAGAGAATATGAACTTCAGGGCTTTTCATTTATCACTGGTGTACACAAGCACAAAGTAGACTTAAACAGCTACATACAAAGCTGGATTAAGAAATCACTTGTCATTTCTTTAATATAAAAAATTTTAAAAAGGCCCACACACTTTTCCTGGGACTAGAATATTTCAAATAATAAGGACACAGTGTAAAATGAAGCCTAAAAATGTAAGTGGCTAAAAATTAGAAAAAGGCCTATTCTTACGTTTTTAATTCTCACTTCATCTAGTTTGTCGATCCATATCAATATTACAACATTGTTTTTTCCTGAGTCGTACTATCGTTACTATCATCACCACAACTAACGGTACCAGTACCACCACTACTATTATCATGTCCCGTGTACATGTACAGTAACGATCATAGCATCCACCTAACTATATCGTCAGAAGCTCTTAGCTTGGTGACTGTTTCCAAACTGCTTTTCGTTAAGTACTTACTTTCTCCCTAGATGTGCGACTAAAGAAAACAGCATTATTGTACAGTCACGACCCAATTTACTTAATTTTATGTAAATTCGTCATCAAAAAATATCTAAAGTTATTAAAAACGTAGCAAACGTTAATTTTAAGATTTTGGAAATACCCCCAGAAATGACAACTTGTTTCCTCCGGTGTTCAAGCAAAGATGGGGTCATC
>RDPX01000645.1:135392-152800 GCA_003991215.1 Morbakka virulenta
ACATACATACATACATACATACATACATACATACATACATACATACATAGACACATACACACATATATACATACATACATACCTTTATTCCTACATACATACATACATACATACATACATACATACATACATACACACATACATACACACATATATACATACATACCTACAGACCTACCTACCTTTATTCCTACATACATACACACATATATACATACATACCTACAGACCTACCTACCTTTATTCCTACATACATATATACATATATACATACATACCTACATACCTACATACATTCATACATACATACATAACTACTATCATATACTCAATGTATTGTTATATACTAAACATATACTCAATGTATTGTTATATACTAAACATATACTCAATGTATTGTTATATACTAAACTAACTACTATCATATACTCAATGTATTGTTATTAAATCAGATATTACAGCGTATTATGATGCATACCAATTTAGCGTTACACTTAACGTGCATTAACGACAAAAATAAAACAAGTGACAAAAACTCGCAACAAAGTCCTACTTCAAACAAATACCAACCCAATGAAATCTTACACAATGAATATGGATAGTAAAAATTTGGATAAAGAATAACTTGGAACTCTTTAAAATCATTATTCTGTCGAAATAAAAAATGCCGTACAATTAAAAATTAATGTGCGGGCAATAATTGATGCGAAATCAAAAGCTGAGAATAAAATACATATGCTATAAGTTTCTGATCTTAAAATAAGAGTTAAAAACAGTCTGTTCAACTGCAAATTGCCAGTTAGCTCTGTGTACCAGCCATTAAATATGGGTCATCAGCTGAGAATGCCCATCAATACCCGCCTGCATAGCCTTAAAAATATTTTCTAAAGTAGTATTAAAGTTATTATTATTACTACTACTATTTTAATATAATTAAAACTATAGGTATAATAATAATAATAATAATAATATTAATAATAAAACATGGAAAACATGCTTAACAAAGTTTGTGTACTTCAGTCCTTTGAATATGCCGGGATCAACCTATGATCCTGGGGCTAAGTCATGGATAGAGTTCTTCTCAGTAGATGTGCAGTTCCAAGAAGCACCGTTTTGTACAGTTTCTCTATTCTAATCATATTAGGTATTTGTTTAACATACTGATTTATTCCTTTTCTAATAAGGTCATGAGCTCCTTTTACAACTGGTATGACAGTCGTTTTAGTGTTCTACATTTTGCTCATTTCTATTTCGAGATCTTTGTATTTTGCAATGTTCTCGATCTCTTTTGTCACGACATTTCTTTCTGATGGTATAACCATATCAATTAAAGTACATAAACTCTTTGATTTACCTTTGACTACTACATCCTGCCTGTTTGCTTTAATTTCTTTGTCTGTGTTAATTGGCATACCCCATAACACTGTAGCATCATTTCCTTCAGCAACTTTGCTTGCTTTATGTTCATACCATTTGTTAGTGACTCGAATCTGGTAGTATTTACAAATTTTCCAGTGAATATAAGTGAGTGGCTTAGTATGTCTTTCTAAATATTCATTTTTTTGGTAGGTTAGGATAGCCTAATATAACGTGCTCCACACTTTCGTCAAATTCATAACATAAATATACATTTCATGTCAGTTCCATTTTTGATAATTTTGTGCTGATAGTATCGTGTTGCTAGACTTTGATCTTGTACAGCTATCACCAAACCTTCTTTCTTCGCTTTCAACCCTGATCTTTGCAACCATTCATGTGTCAATTTTTGTCAACATGTGCTTTGTCAATTCTCTGGCGCCTGAAAAATATTTCTCGAAAGTAAAAATGCTAATTTTTTAGAAATACAAATCGACGATTGAAAAGCATCATTCAACGTAGGTTTTTCGTGTTTTTTTACCATACCTTTTATGCATCGTTTTATATTTCTATGGCTTTTAAATTTTTGTCTTTTTAGTTTTTTAGATTTTGCTTTTGCTTTTCCTTCTCGTCTATTTTCACGAATGACTTTTTGTTTCGTCACTGCCACTTTAATTTTAAAGATTTTTCTTTCTTCAGTTATTTCCTTTTAAGTTTAAAAGACCAACAAAACAGTCTGACAATATTATTAAAATAAAATTTGTCGTTAAATCTGGGTAAGTTATGTTCAAAAAACAAATGGAAAAGAAAAAAAGCTTTGTCAAAATGAAATAAAATGTCAATTGATCTTCTTCTTCTGCCATCCATATTCATGGTGAAACATTGACAAAATTAGTTTGCCACACAACTCAATCTTTGATTGCAGCAAGAAGATCAGCACCATTAAGGCCAGTGTCATACTCTAGAAGTGTTTTCACTGTTATACGAGGTCTGTCGCGTCCTTTCTTCTCGAGACACCTGAGTATAACCTTTCCAGTAGGATCATCATGTCGAACTGTGTGACCAGCGAGTACCAATCGACGGCGACTGACCAAACAGGATACGCGGGGAAGAGAATCGTATAGCTCTGCGTTTGCGATACGATCATTCATAATACGTTAAAAATGGTGCGGAGCATTTTCGTGTAGGACCCATCAAGTTGGATAGAGCAACAGTTAACGCCAATGACTACGTACCGTAGAGGAGAATTGTCTCTCCTGACGCGTTAAAGACTTTAAGTTTGGTATCCTTATTCACATTTGATGTCCATATCCTTTCAAGGGCGTGAACTGCACTCCAAGCTTTGGCAATACGAGTATTCAAATCAAGGCACGAATTAGTAAGGCCTGAGATATTTGAAGTCATCAATCAGCTCGATTATGGAGTCGTCAGATGATAACAATATTGCATTCAGTTGTGATTGATTCAAATGCATAAACTTGGCAACTGATAATACAAGTCAAAAGCCAAAGAGTATAATACTGCTGTGAGAAAAATATTAAAAGTTTATTACAAAATTCGACGTTCAGTGTCAAAAATATTAAGGACAGCAAGAGTCCAATAAAACATAACAAAAGCTATATAAAACTCAGGTTTACCTACCCTCTGCAAATTATTTGCACTAACATGAAACCTTCTAACAGAATCTGACAAACTCTGGCCCATCAAATCCTCAGCAACGTTACCCTTGACTGATACTTTCTTTTTCAACAAAGGATCAGTTTCATAATCGAGCGACAAACTTCCTTTGTGAATTTTGGTCAGCATACATTCATATCTTTGATGATTGATCTTATGTTTCGCTAATACCTAGAAATGGAAGAAAAATGGATTCATCACTGCCTTTGTCGGTTAAACTGTGAAACATTGTACTCGTTTGACTAGGTTATCACACATATTTTAAGGCTTTTTTCAAATATCCTGCTGAACACATGCCTGCGCAACACAGTAACGGTATCGGTTACTGTGTTGCGTAGGGACGAATTATTCGTGGACACTAATCACGTACAATTATGATGGGATCTTCTTTTAGTTAAGTCCCAGTTGCTTCGTTATCAAAAAATTATATTTTTAACTAAGGTACATTTTCCAATAAAGGGGTTCACATACCTTGTTGACACTGGGGCTGAAGATCGCATATTTACGACCAAGTTGCATCACCAATGCTGCCAGTGCATTCATGGCAGTCAGTCTGAGTTCTTGTACCGTATCTAAAACCCTCACTAACGGGTGTATAATGCGTGCAGCAAATTCTCTTAGGTCTACTGAATCACTTAGTTTGTCCAAAGTTTCCAATGCGGTTCTAGAAAACAGGGATACATAAAATTGGAAACATACGTAAAACAAATATACATGCTACAGAAATAAACAATTTGCTTTTCAAAAGTTGTCTTGCCTACTTTACAGGAACACTTCTTGTTGTAGTTTGTAATGAACTTAAAAAACCCTAAAACTGCAGATAAATAAATAACTAAATGAATAATAATAATAATAATAATAATAATAATAATAATAATAATAATAATAATAATAATAATAAACGTCCTGAGGTAAGAAGATAAACTGCATCCGGTTGTGGAGTTTCGACGTGGGCGAATGAGGTTACCCTTTGCCACAACTACCTCCAGGTCACCCTTGGGCAAGGTGTAGCAACTGTTAGCCTACTCCGAGGCCTTGAAATACCAGGTTGACGTCAGTCGGAGTTAAATCTGTCCACGTAGACATACCATGTGGACATGAAGTACCAAGTGGCATTTGGCACGGAATATCCAGCCGCTTGGCAGAAAGGTCAAAATGCACTCCCTCTTTTCATGATGAAACCCAGAAATAATTCATACAGCATCGGCCGTCGCGCAGGTTACCAAGGGTCGCGTCCTTCAGGGAGAAAACAGCCTGAGATCGAAAAGTCTGCTACTGGAATGAATTCCTCAACAAATGATCCACAAGGTAATCAGAACCAGATAATTCCTAACCCTGAGCCTGTGGTGATACCCCGACCTCAGAAAGAAAAAAGAAACAAATGGTCAACTGAGGATTATAAGAATGTTTTAAGAGCCTTTTACAGCGCTCAACTAAGACCACCACGAAATTTAACGGAACAAACCTATTTGTTATGGAGACAAATAGTTGGAGATGATTGTCGCGCTAATATTGATCCTAATAAGCTCGGGAATGTGAGAAGAGACATTATTAACAATAAGAAGTTGAATAATGCACAGATCGAACAAGTTAGAGCAGAGATTAGGATAAATGGAGACGATGTGTATGAAGTAGAAACGGAAATAAATGAAGATAATGTTGATGAATTGCGTGAGCCAGTTGTCAGAGTCGTTAAATTGACGAATGATGAAACAGAGAGTATGATAAATCAGGTTAGAAACCAGACGCACGATGAGAATTTAAATGAATTTATTAATGAGAACAAGGAGAAAATAGAAACAGCCCGTGAAAATATACTAAGAGAATTAAGCAAAACTGAAAACATGCCAATGTCTGAAGGTTAGCTTCATACAAGACATCATTGCTTGTGACTTTTTGTAGGTAAAGGCAAGTCCTGGAAACATAAAGAGCGAAAATATTGGCTGTCTTTAGTCATTTGCTATGACTCGCCAATCAGTTTTATAGATAATGGAAATACCATCAGCCAGTTCCTAAAACAATTAAAAACAATAATAATAATAATAATAACAACAATAATAATAAATAATAATAATACAAAGTAGAAATGGAATTGGAAGAAGAAAAAAATTCACCCGTAAGAGGGGTTAAATGATATAAATATTGAATACTCATAAATAATTCTTCTTGTGAGAAAGAATCAGATTTTGAATATTCTCTTCGTCAAGTTAATATGTAGGCCTCTTAGTGGAAACAGTTAAGTGGATAGTAAAATGCCAAGTAAAACAACAATAGGTACATTAAACAAAAATCATAATTGTTACAAACATTGTCAAACAGACACAGACAAACACACACATGTATATACACATTTAGAAAAACCCCCAAAATTAAATAGCATGCTACTACTAACACTACTACTACTATTACTACTAATAAAAATACTTCTATTACTTCTACTACTATTACTATTACTACTATTACTACTACTACTACTACTATTACTACTACTATTACTACTACTACTCTTATTTCTATTACTGCCAGCATTACAACTCATCCTGCGTCCACTACTACTACCAGTATGGTAAAAATAATTTGTTTAGACTTACTGTCTTACGGGCAAAGGAACATCTTGGGAGTCGAATAATCGTACAACTGGTGGAATCAGCAAATGAAGATAGTCATCAAAACTTGGTCCAAACTTTTGAATTGCATTTAAAAGCTAAATGAAAAAAAAGAAGACCAGAAAGGCCAGAAAATAAACTTTTCATAGTTTATTTTGGTATCTCTAAATGACACAAAATATTTCAACAATTCTGTCAAAAGATGCATTGAAAGTACATTTCATAATCCACAAAAGGTAATGCTGCTCGAAATGTTTGCTAACAGTCATGATGACAGCGGAATATTGACCCTTTAGTCAGTTTCTTGAGAAGGTAGCTTTTTAACTATAACGTTTATGATGTAGGTGGTGATAATAATGTAAAGTAAACTGACAAAGTTAATGACAAAAATGACAATAGAGATTATGATAGCAATGGTGGTAACCGTTTAGACTGCGATGGTGGTGAGACGGTGAAGGTAAAGAGATGGTGAAGTTGGTGAAATGGTAATGGCGTCGAGATGGTGTGGGCCCTGAGATTGCGACAGCCTTTAGATAGTGCTGGCATTGAGATTGTGTTGGCATTGAGATTGTGATGGTGTTGACATGGTGATGGTGTTGAGATGGTGATGCTGTTGAGATGGTAATGGTGTTGAGACGGTGATGGTGTAGAGATGGTGATGCTGTTGAGATGGTGATGCTGTTGAGNATTTAACGGAACAAACCTATTTGTTATGGAGACAAATAGTTGGAGATGATTGTCGCGCTAATATTGATCCTAATAAGCTCGGGAATGTGAGAAGAGACATTATTAACAATAAGAAGTTGAATAATGCACAGATCGAACAAGTTAGAGCAGAGATTAGGATAAATGGAGACGATGTGTATGAAGTAGAAACGGAAATAAATGAAGATAATGTTGATGAATTGCGTGAGCCAGTTGTCAGAGTCGTTAAATTGACGAATGATGAAACAGAGAGTATGATAAATCAGGTTAGAAACCAGACGCACGATGAGAATTTAAATGAATTTATTAATGAGAACAAGGAGAAAATAGAAACAGCCCGTGAAAATATACTAAGAGAATTAAGCAAAACTGAAAACATGCCAATGTCTGAAGGTTAGCTTCATACAAGACATCATTGCTTGTGACTTTTTGTAGGTAAAGGCAAGTCCTGGAAACATAAAGAGCGAAAATATTGGCTGTCTTTAGTCATTTGCTATGACTCGCCAATCAGTTTTATAGATAATGGAAATACCATCAGCCAGTTCCTAAAACAATTAAAAACAATAATAATAATAATAATAACAACAATAATAATAAATAATAATAATACAAAGTAGAAATGGAATTGGAAGAAGAAAAAAATTCACCCGTAAGAGGGGTTAAATGATATAAATATTGAATACTCATAAATAATTCTTCTTGTGAGAAAGAATCAGATTTTGAATATTCTCTTCGTCAAGTTAATATGTAGGCCTCTTAGTGGAAACAGTTAAGTGGATAGTAAAATGCCAAGTAAAACAACAATAGGTACATTAAACAAAAATCATAATTGTTACAAACATTGTCAAACAGACACAGACAAACACACACATGTATATACACATTTAGAAAAACCCCCAAAATTAAATAGCATGCTACTACTAACACTACTACTACTATTACTACTAATAAAAATACTTCTATTACTTCTACTACTATTACTATTACTACTATTACTACTACTACTACTACTATTACTACTACTATTACTACTACTACTCTTATTTCTATTACTGCCAGCATTACAACTCATCCTGCGTCCACTACTACTACCAGTATGGTAAAAATAATTTGTTTAGACTTACTGTCTTACGGGCAAAGGAACATCTTGGGAGTCGAATAATCGTACAACTGGTGGAATCAGCAAATGAAGATAGTCATCAAAACTTGGTCCAAACTTTTGAATTGCATTTAAAAGCTAAATGAAAAAAAAGAAGACCAGAAAGGCCAGAAAATAAACTTTTCATAGTTTATTTTGGTATCTCTAAATGACACAAAATATTTCAACAATTCTGTCAAAAGATGCATTGAAAGTACATTTCATAATCCACAAAAGGTAATGCTGCTCGAAATGTTTGCTAACAGTCATGATGACAGCGGAATATTGACCCTTTAGTCAGTTTCTTGAGAAGGTAGCTTTTTAACTATAACGTTTATGATGTAGGTGGTGATAATAATGTAAAGTAAACTGACAAAGTTAATGACAAAAATGACAATAGAGATTATGATAGCAATGGTGGTAACCGTTTAGACTGCGATGGTGGTGAGACGGTGAAGGTAAAGAGATGGTGAAGTTGGTGAAATGGTAATGGCGTCGAGATGGTGTGGGCCCTGAGATTGCGACAGCCTTTAGATAGTGCTGGCATTGAGATTGTGTTGGCATTGAGATTGTGATGGTGTTGACATGGTGATGGTGTTGAGATGGTGATGCTGTTGAGATGGTGATGGTGTTGAGACGGTGATGGTGTTGAGATGGTGATGCTGTTGAGATGGTGATGCTGTTGAGATGGTGATGGTGTTGGGAGGGTGATGGTGTTGANATTACAACTCATCCTGCGTCCACTACTACTACCAGTATGGTAAAAATAATTTGTTTAGACTTACTGTCTTACGGGCAAAGGAACATCTTGGGAGTCGAATAATCGTACAACTGGTGGAATCAGCAAATGAAGATAGTCATCAAAACTTGGTCCAAACTTTTGAATTGCATTTAAAAGCTAAATGAAAAAAAAGAAGACCAGAAAGGCCAGAAAATAAACTTTTCATAGTTTATTTTGGTATCTCTAAATGACACAAAATATTTCAACAATTCTGTCAAAAGATGCATTGAAAGTACATTTCATAATCCACAAAAGGTAATGCTGCTCGAAATGTTTGCTAACAGTCATGATGACAGCGGAATATTGACCCTTTAGTCAGTTTCTTGAGAAGGTAGCTTTTTAACTATAACGTTTATGATGTAGGTGGTGATAATAATGTAAAGTAAACTGACAAAGTTAATGACAAAAATGACAATAGAGATTATGATAGCAATGGTGGTAACCGTTTAGACTGCGATGGTGGTGAGACGGTGAAGGTAAAGAGATGGTGAAGTTGGTGAAATGGTAATGGCGTCGAGATGGTGTGGGCCCTGAGATTGTGACAGCCTTTAGATAGTGCTGGCATTGAGATTGTGTTGGCATTGAGATTGTGATGGTGTTGAGATGGTGATGGTGTTGAGATGGTGATGCTGTTGAGATGGTGATGGTGTTGAGATTGTGTTGGCATTGAGATTGTGATGGTGTTGAGATGGTGATGGTGTTGAGATGGTGATGGTGTTGTGATTGTGATGGTGTTGACATGGTGATGGTGTTGAGACGGTGATGGTGTTGACATGGTGATGCTGTTGAGATGGTGATGGTGTTGTGATTGTGATGGTGTTGAGATGGTGATGCTGTTGAGACGGTGATGCTGTTGAGATGGTGATGCTGTTGAGATGGTGATGCTGTTGAGGTGGTGATGCTGTTGAGATGGTGATGGTGTTGAGACGGTGATATTGTGGTTGTGATTGTGTTGAGACGGTGATATTGTGGTTGTGATTGTGTTGAGACGGTGATATTGTGGTTGTGATTGTGGTAAGATATTAGTAAATAACAAAAACAGCTTGCGAGCAATTATAAAGTCATTTTTTTCATAATTTGATGAAAGGACTTAAACTAAATATCAATTTTCAAAAATAAATTTAACCGAATTGAAACTCTCTATTGATTAATTTGACGTAGACTGCTTGATTTTTGTTCTTTTGGCCAAAAATCAGATCCAGATAATCCATGTTAAGCAAGTGTTGGCAAATAATTCACATTTTAAATCTCGACGATAGCTATATTCCGAAAAAGTACAGCTACAGTGTGTAATAGAAATACCCTTTTTATAACCTATTTACCTGCATTTATGACATCAGTGTCCTAAATCCTTATAAATGATTCAATTTATTAGCGCTAAATCAAAGAATGTTTTCCTGATGTGCAATGAAATATGTATACCCACTGCAGTGCTCTTGTGTAACTTGGTCAAACAACATTGTTTGTTTCCAGAGACACGCTAACATCATACGGAATAAGTCATTTGCTTGCACATCCATAAGAAAAGTCTTTTCTATGCTTGTGAGAACACAAGACAGGAAGAGAAAGAGAAATAAAGCGAGACAAAGAGAGAGAAAAGGAGATAGAGAGAGAAAGAGAGAGAAAAGGAGATAGGGAGAGAAGGAGAGGGAAAGTGAGAGAGAAACGGAGAGAAAGAGAGAGGAGGTGACGGTGAGGCTGTGAAGTATCTCCACTCTGGTGAAAATTCACTGCATGAACAGATACGGTAAAAACTTCATTTACCTTGCTCGTAACAATCCGTCCTTGACTGCTATCATGATGAAACACTTTTAACATCTGGGGTACAATTTGTGGTAAGTAGAGCTGCAAAAGGAGTAAGAGTGGTAAAGTAAATGCTAATAATGCCAATAATAATAACAATAATAATAATAATCCGCGTGGACTCGAAATTCAAGGCAGCGACTGACGCGGAATATCCAACTACTTGGCAGTAAGACTAAAACACAAACTTTGTGAGATGAAAACCAGAAACAAGGGATGTGTCCCTCGGGGCTGGGGCATCCTGAGGTCGAAATGTCTGCTACTGGGCCTAACTCCTCTCCTAATGAAGGCCAGTATGGTCAACATGAAGGGAGAAATCCTACCCCTGGCCCTGCTGGATCACCACCTAAGAACACTCAAAAGGAAAAAAGGAAAAGATGGGCAATGCTTTGAATGATGTTAGAATTAATGTTAAAAGAGAACTTGAATATGAAACACAGGATGATACAAAGAATACTGATATTGATGTTGATGCAATTGATGGAGGTGAAGTTAGGGCCTGGATGTTGGCGATAGAAATCAGGAGGTGGAAAATGAAAGGTTGCAGGAGCCGAATGATGAAGGATTGCAGGAAGTAAATCCAGAATAACTGGAGGCCATGCGAACAGACACCTTGAAGGAATTTTCTGTTGTGCAGCACACTGATATTAACGACAGAGACCCACTTCCTTAAGATTCTTCACTCCTTCAAATACAAACAAATCTAGGGAATATTGCACTGCATCAAATATGTAATGAGCTTAGCCCAGATCTGACTGCGATAAACAAATTAATTTATGCAACGGGGAAAGTATTTGGTCTGGTGTTAAGGCCAACAGAAAAAGAACTAACGCTAAGAAACGAATACACCAACGTGGCAGGTGAAAACTGATAAGGAAATTGAGCAGTACCGAAAAGAAATCTCTATATTAAAAGTTTTAAATACCTTCATTAAATAATGCCAAAGAGAGTGCTCGATACAAAGATTCGTAGAGCGAAATTTTATATATATACATTTGGAATTGAAGTTTCACGCTGACGCGATTATCAAAAAAATCTTTTTGACATTTGAAATTTTTTGGACAATCGCGTCAGCGTGAAACTGACAGTTATGTACTTGTAAACAAATTTTAATTCCAAATGTGTATATTAAAGTTTTAAATAGGTTTATAATTTGGATCTGGAAAGGCTAAAAAAGTAATAAGGAAATACAAAATTGAAAACAAAAATTATATTCCCGCCATCAAGGAAGAGCCAAACAACCCTCCAAGTTAAGGCCCAACGTTTACGCAGGTTCGTTAAACGCAATAAGTTCTGTAGGCAAAACAAAAAATTTGAAACTAATAACAAAATGTTTTATCATGAAATTGGTAAATGTCATCGCTAGTATTTCATCTGTGTGGATGAAATACTAGCGAAAGAAGAGGTTCGTAGTTTTTGGAACAAAATCTGGGGAAATGACAAAGGGTTTAATGAAAATGCCGTATGGTTAGAACATCTACAAGATTCCAATGAAAGTATTCCCGAACAAACATGGGAGAAATTTACTGTTGAAAAAATTGTAAAGGCTTTCAAGAAATGTCACAAGTGGAGATCTCAGGATATTGATCAAATCCCCAACTTTTGGCTCGACATTCTCCATATAGCGCACTAGAAACTACCTCACAACTTTAACCGAATATTAACAGGACCAGACTTAACACCTGAATTGTTCTGTATCGGCACAACGTACCTGTTTGCTAAAAATAATGATACTGGTAACCCTAGGAATTACAGACCTAAAACGTGCATAACAACGACCTATAAACTGCTAACTTCTATTCTTTCCGAGCGAACTTACACTCACATGGAGAACCATGACAGGGTTATCGGAAAGGGTCTCACGGCTGTAAAGATCAACTATTGATCAACAAAATGATATTAGAAAATGCTAAGTCAAAGCACAGACATTTAAGTACGGCATGGGTAGACCGCATAATTAATAATGAAAAACCAAAGGATCCAAATGCATAAAGAAGTCTAAAATCCAAGAAAGGGAAGACGAATGGAAAAAGACGGTGATTTATTGACATTCTGTGCAGGGCAGCGAAAGAGTAAATTGCGATAAATCATGGCAATGGACTGCAAAGGGAGATTTGAAGAGCTGTATTTGAAGAGGGTCACTTATATGCAGTGCTCAAGAAGAAGCTTCAAGCGGCCATTAGTCACCTGGTTAGTGAAGGGGAAAATTAGTACAAAGGGAGTACAAGGATGGCATGAAAAAAGGAGAGGCAATTTGTCAACTGATTAGTGAAGCGGAAATTGGTACAAAGAGAGTACAAGGGAAGGCATAATAATGTAGTACGATATGTTCATTGGCAGCTTTGGAGCTAAAGGAGGCTTTAGAAAACGCAGGTAATAGATTCCAGGAGAACATGGTACTTTCACACATTTAACTGCAGGGATTCAGGCTAAGTGAAGCGCTTAATCCACACATAAAACCTATTGCGGGTAAAGATCCATGACCTTTGGCCTCATCTTTAAACTTTGACTAACACGTGGGCCTCAACAAAGCCCAACAATCGGTAAACACATTTTTTCTTACTTACCTTAAATTCTCCACCAAGTGCTACAGCTAGTTGTTCAATAAGCAAAATAATGGTTCCTTGAAGACTGACAGGACTACTAACAACCCAGTACTCCTGATAAAAAGAAAGTAAAAACGAAATATATTTATTTGTCAATATATTTAATAATCACGTATACTGACAAAACTTCAACAGCCATGTCGAACCAAATCCCAAGGTAAAAATGTCAAACAAAAATAACCAAGATTTCTGTAGTTTTCAGCTTTGTATAAGGCAAGAGGTAGAAATGCTTGACCAAAGTTTGTAAATGAGAAAATAATTGGGCATAAATCCCACCATCCAAGTGAAGAGGCACAAAACCAAGAAGGCAAAGACAACATAAGGAAAAAGAAAAAAGAAAAAGGCAAAAAGAGGAAGCCGAAAAAAGGAAGGCAAAAGGATGAAGAAAAAAGAAAGGGGAAAAAAGGAAGGGGAAAAGAGGAAAGCGAAAAGAGGAAAGCGAAAGGAGAAAGCGAAACGACGCATCGAAGAAAAATTGAGGAATAATTGCGGTGTTCTTCAAAATGCACATAAGGTCTGACAAAAAAAAACACCTTAATAAACATAAATATAAACTTTGTCTATTCTTGACTGCTACCCACATACAAAATAGGCTAACATAGTTCACATAACAGTTGCAGTTTTATCTACTAAATCAATTAATTGGACACTTTTTATTCGACCCCTTTTGAGCTATTCCTCGGTTACTAAGGTAAATAATAAGTTAGCTTGTTGACTGACTGATCTGTCTGTTGCTATTTCGGTTTATCGTTCGATTTTGTATATGATTGATCAGTTCTTTACTGGATTTCAAGTATAAATGTTTTTCCCAGTTTAATTATTTGAGATTTGCTAAGCCTATTTTTTTCCTGAATTACAAATGGTAAAACAGAGGATGCAAAACTCTCACCTTTATCAAAGCAAATATTTCATCCAGGTAATTCCTTATATGTTGTCGGACAACAAAGATCAGCTTACCTAGTTGCTGCAGGATATACTAAAAAAAGAGCAACAAAGTATCTCTGTTAATGTGCAAGTCAATAGTACTGTAAAACGGGTTTAAAAACAGAGAAAGGAGAGGGAGGGTGGAAATAAAGAGGGTGGGAAAGGGAGAGTGGAAGAGGAAGGGAGAAAGGGAGGAAGAAAGAGAGGGAAGCAAAAGAAGCACTAAGAGATAGACGCACAGGGTGACAGTCACAAGCAGACACATACTCGGTTTGACGGGTGGATCGCCAAAGAGGGAGTTAAGCACCAGCTTTCATAGTTCCATTTTTCCCTCTGCAATTGTCCTCTCAGTGTACTTAATTATACCACTGTACCTTAGTACAACTGCAATTATGAATTCTGTACCATTGTGCCTACGTTTTGTTGGACCAATTACCATCTTAAATGGGACGGAGCTCAAAATAAAAAGGGATAAAAAAGTAGGCATGCAAAAACGGTGAATATAAATATACATAAAATATAAATACATATATAGGTATATATAAGGTATATATATATATATATATATATATATATATATATATATATATATATGTGTGTGTGTGTGTGTGAGTGTGTGTGAGTGTGTGTGTGTGCGTGTGTGTGTGTGTGTGTGTGTGTGTGGGCGTGCGAGCGTGTGTGTATGTGTTTGTGTGTGTGAAAATAAGAATGAGTCAAAAGCTCTTCGACAAGAGTAACACGGTGAAAACACTTGAAAACTATTTCAAAGTAAAAGCAATTAAGGTAAATCATTCTGACATTTAACGTTTGGCAAAAAAATCCTTTAGTACTAACACTGATCAACAACTACTTCGCAAAGATAATGTATAAGCTATAAGAAACGTCATCAGCAAAGGAATTTCAAAACGCTAACTTTTAAAACAGTTAACTTTCAAGATCTACAAAGAGGGAAAAGGGATCTAGAAGTAGTGGTAAAGACAGTGATGGTTGCAGACGAAAGCGGCGAGACAACAGAGAAGCATCTTAAAGTTTAGTCTGCGTCATTAATTTAGCACAGAGACGGAAACATAAGGAAGTTTAAGGTATCAACTACACCAAGCACTTTGTGCCTTACTTCTTTTTCCACCTTTTACTATTTGATTAAATCGACTCACATTCTACATAAAAGCCTGTAGAATTGTCCAGCAACAAAATAGGACGGCAGTTCTGCCTTTGCTACAAGGGAAATTACTTCATAATGTAATTAATTTTAGCTCCCTAATTGAGTTTCCAAAACTTCAACTGCAGCATGTATAATAAGCTCACAAACCTTTAATCATTATTGAGGATGGGCGAGGGGGGTACAAGGGTGTGAAAAGATGTCAAAAAAGGGTCAAACAATGCCCAAAAAAATTCCTATCACACGGAAATATTCAGTTTGCAAAGTGAAAATTCCACTTGACGTTTGATGATTTACGTCATCGAAATGGCTGTTAAAATTCCATAAATAATGATAAGATAACTAAAAATAAGTTTAAGCGATGTTCTCGATTGAGCTAGAACATTATGTACCAAATAAAAACACTCCAGAAGCTTCTTTACATCACCTATCCAAATAATGAACTTACCTCTCTAAATCCAGGATCACAAGTTCGAATGACGTTAAGGTAGGATGGCATAAGCTAAAAAATAAATGCAATAAAATGGTAACCCATAGATTTAAACTTCAGCGTAAAGAACAAGACTAAAAGTTGCAAACACGTCAACTCTGCATAAATAAAATAGAAGTGTGTGGTGTGTGCGTGTGTGTGTGTGTGTGTGTGTGTGTGTGTGTGTGTGTGTTTGTGTTTGTGTGTCTTGGGGATCATTAAGATCAGAAACCCAGAAAAATTTAAATATAGTAAGTAAAAAATGGTGCCTATACACAACACTAGACACGGGCTATTGAAATCTATTGCAAAAGATAAACTCTGGAAAAGTTATGTTAACGAATACTTTTTTGATATGTAAACAATTGGTTATGAAGTGCCACTTGTATTTCTAAACAAATACACCACAGAATGTTTTCTCGACCATTTTTCTATGTTGTAGTAACGTCCTATTGTCTCCAATCATTATAATTAGTTTTGAAATTTTTTTTAACGACTTTGCAAAAAGTAAGCAGGCCATCGTTAACCCAGAAAATCAACGTTTTTGTCCCCAGCAGGATCCGAAACTGTGGAATTCTGTACACGAAAGCAGGTCGCAGGATGGGGGGGGGGGGGGGGGTACGCTCGTAACGATGGTATAACGAAGCCAAAATAAGTCTTTCTAAATATAGCGTCTGAGACACAAGAGTCATGGTCTACGTTGAATAAGAAGGCACCACGACATCCATAACAGCTTAGAAATTGGGAGGAAACCAATAACTCACCTGGTAGAGCTGTGTGGGTCGTCAGGGAGATTAAAAATTATGCTATTTGGCTTGTTTTCATAATTAATTCCTTAGCAGAATTGACTACCGGTTTTTTAATATCATTTTAATGTCAAAAAGATGGGTTTCCATAAAGGACGATTGAACAATATTTTTTTTAGAACCTTTCAACATATGCCAGTAAGATGTCTAAAAGGTCTTAAAAGGAGAAAAAAACTGAAAATTGATCATAAACAGAACTGGGCTGTATCTAAAAGCAAAGTATTCACCACCAAGGCTGTGGCGAATTGTTTGCTTTTAGATACAGCCCAGTTAAAAAAACAATACATCATTAGTATTTTGCACCATTTACCTGCCACATATCTATTCCCCTTTTAAAAAATTACAAAGTACTGAAAGAACCACGATTACATGCTGGCCTCCCATAAAGTATTGCACTATACCAAAATGTTTAACCACTTCAATTTCTCTATCATAAAAAATGATTTCTGGAAAGAAAACTAGTTGCGATTTAATGTCAAATACCCTATTTTTCTTTCGAAAGTTCCATTTGTAGTAAGATTGTTCATGATACAATCTGATTAAAAGTCCATTGTAAATGTAATTCCAGTCTAAAATAATATCCCTAAAATTAATCGCGAGTTTCTCTACAGCTACTGTACTTTCTGCGTAAGCTACCAACCTACTAAAATGGGGTAAGACGCATTTGTAATGACGTAATAAAATTTAACCTATATAGCCACAGAATGCCCACTCACCTGAGGGAGATACTGAACACCTTTCATTCCTAAGCTGTTAAAAATAAACTGGACTGCCTGCAATGCAAAATAAAACATGATAGCTATATTAACCTGTTGACAGTGGCGTTGAACGTCAAAATAATTACTTAAAATTTGTCTGGCATCAAAGCTTCAACTTTAACACAAACGGAATTTTCTATGATGACCACTTCATACCGATGAACACAATTTTGTATAATACAGCTAAAGGTAATACAAGGTTACAAGAACTAATCATATTTAGTATATAGAGGGGAGTGAGTCGTGTGGACGCGGTAAAACAATTTATTCAGGATCATTAAACATTGAACAGTATACTTAGCTCAATGGCAAGAGACCAGCAAAGAAAATAAAAAAAGATGAGTTATGCCATAGACACTGAGTTTAGAGAAAAAAAGACAAAAATATTGTGGTCGTTATAGTTTACATCTCAATAATAAATTTATATATATATATATGCCTCTCTGTCTGTCTGTCTGTCTGTCTCTGCCTGTCTCTGTCTCTGCCTCTCTCTCTCTCTCTCTCTCTCTCTCTCTCTCTCCTCTCTCTTCTCTCTCTCCTCTCCTCTTTCTCCCTCTCCTCTCTCCTCTTTCTCCCTCTCCTCTCTCCTCTCTCTCTCTCTCCTCTCTCTCTCCTCTCTC
>RDPX01000646.1:42619-64139 GCA_003991215.1 Morbakka virulenta
TAGTGTCATTAAAGTGAACGAGTCCTCACACTGCGACAGAGTGGGGATCCAGGTCGTGAGGTATGGAAGCTGATGAATCACCATCTTGCCGCCAGCTACTGGACAGATGCAGATAGTGCCACCCATTAGCCGCCGGTTACCGGTCAGTCGCTAGTGGGATTACCGTAACCCAGGTAGGCGGCTGTCGGGTACTGGACCTTTGCCAGAGGTCGCCCGGAGATACTAGTGGTTCAAGGTACTCTCATTCTGTCCTCTAGAAAAAAAATCTCCACTAGCGGATGTAGTTTATTGTCATACCTAGGACTGGGCGAATACTCAATAAGCAGTCCCAGACCAACTGGCAGGCTACTTATTGGTTGTGTGAGGGGTATACTGTGGTCAAGTGGTACTTATATATAATGCACACAGATGCCTGTTTTAACGATTGGACTTGGCAAGTATTGGCCGCCATAAAACCTAACAGACTGACCTGGTTTAGTGGGGACTGTTGATCTTGGTTGATACCCACTTAGTGTTGATCACGAATAAAAGTGTTGGCATTAGGAAGGGCATCCAATCATAAAATTATGCCTCAAATCTTCTTATGGTAGCTATCAACAAGGTTTTTCAAAACAGTGGGTCTGGAAACCGTGTGGTTGAAGGTGTCATTTCCTGTAAGGCTTGGGTCTGATGTAAGCTAAGTCTGATCGTTAGTCCGCAATCAAATTCAAGCTTCAGAGTTGGTACATGGAATGTCGGGTCTTTGTGTGGTAGGTCTGGTGAGATAGTGGAGATACTATGAAGGTGTTTTGTTGATGTTTGTGGTGTTCAAGAAGTTAGATGGAGGGTAAATTCTGCCAGAATGATCAAAGGAAAAGACTTTTGCTTCAAGCATTTTGAGGTTGGTAATGATAAAGGTACTTGTGAATTTGATGTGCTTCTGGCAGAGAAGTGGATTGAAAATGTTAATGATGTAAAGCGTGTCTCTGATCGTATCACTTATTAAAATGTTTGTGGACAGGTGGTGTGTGACTGTAAAATCAGTCTGTGTCCCACATTTGGGTCTCAGTGAGGATGCCAAGGATGCATTTTACAAGGACCTGCAAGCTATGGTGACTTAAATGGTCACATTGGAGCTGATGCTATTGGTTATGAAGGTGTCCATGGGGATAATGGCTATGGTTCTGGGAATGCTAAAGGGAAAAGGATAGAAATATATATTAAGGATAGCCAAAAAATGTAACATGGCAGGCGACAAGCTAAAGTAATAAAAGATGCTGATGGAATAGTGCTGGCAGATGATGAGAGTATACTGAAAAGATGGATAGGGTATTTTTAGAGCTAATGAATATTAAACCTCGCGCTGGGACTGCATGGCATAAGGGCGTGGCTCTCAAGTCGAGTGGTAAATGAGGGATTGCACATGTGGACCAACGCATTGAAGGCAAGTGAAGCCCCAACAGAAAACTCTGCTCCCTTAAGTCTGGGGGCTGGCAGAAGGTCGACTGCCTCCTATAAAAACAGCTAGTTGTAGAAACTACAGATATCAGAATTCAACAAGAAAATCTGAGAGGAGTGGAGATCACCATCACCAACATCGTGACAGCGATGGGTGAAAGCCTACAGGAAGTCCAGTGCCCGACAAGATCACTTGCAAGTCCCAAAACAACATTCACCATTGGACATAGAATGTAAGAACGACGTCTAGAGGATGAGCTACAGCACAGATAGCGAGAGATATATAGAGGTACCACCTTGCAGTTCTTGGTATCAGTGAATGCAGATGATTAGGAGCAAGAGTAATGAAGCTGGCAACAGGACAGACACAGACTTACAGTAGAGCTGAGGAACTGCACGAGGGTGGGGTTGCCATCAGGATCAGCTAACAAGCAGAAAAACTGCTAAGGGAATGGACTCCAATCAACATAATAGCCAGATTCTACTCAAGGTATAGAAGAATGACCATACTACAAGTCTATAGAATATTATGATATAAACAATCCTGTTTGTTTTTTTTTAGTTTTAACGTCATTTTTCCCCAGCAATTTTCCACAGCAATTCAGAGGGACTTTGATTTGGCAGTGAGGAATTTCTTGGCCGGATGCCCTTGCTGACGCCAACCAATGGCTTTTTTACCTCTGCAAAATTCCAAATTCTCCTCGACAGCTCGGGGAATCGAACCCGGACCTCTTGGTTACTGTGCAGTTGCACTAACCATTAAGCCACGGCTCCTATATTTAAGCAAAAAGAGTGCTCCGTGTAGTACTTCTTAAACATAAATCTTGGCAGTTGACATGAGAAATATATTCCATTTAATATTTCATCGTTATCAATCGAAAGATTCTTATTTACAAACACAACCTGAAAACCTCAACTAAAAAATCTACTCAATATTCAAAGGACGCTATAGAGGTGTTATTAATTACACATCACTAGGAAACAAAACAATAGGGACATGATAATACAAAAGGAAAATTAACTAACAAGAAAACAATGGATACCAGGAAGAGGGAAAATGATAACAAAACAATTGTGCGTCATACATGAGTTAAAAGGATGAATCGCTACAAGTCTATGCCCCTCACAATGAGAAGGAGGTGCTTAGAAGGAGCAGTTATATCAGGAGCTCCAGGAAACAGTCGACGGATGTAACAAGAACGACATCATCATCATCATGGGGGACCTTAGAAAATTTATTGGCCGGCAGTGGAGATCATCTGTACTGTATTTTAGGGCACAGGGATGAGCGGATATTAATAGCGACCACTACTTAGAACCAACATCAAGCTCCCCCCTTCAGTCACACAGAAATAAGAACAAGGTCAAGCTAATTATAGACGTTGTCAGATTGAAGGATAAGGAAACCAAGAGGAAACACTACTAGACAGTGAGGGGTAAGCTGAAAAAGCACAGAACTGAGACAAGGATATAGAAGAGGTGCTGAAACAACAGAGGAGTACCTATGTCGACGCAGCAGAGAAAGTGCTTGGATTCAGGAAAGGGAAAATCAAACCATGGATCAGTGACAACACATGGAAGCTGATATATTAGAGGAAAGGAATTACAACCAGGATTAACAGCACTAGTTCAGTGAGGATCACGAACAGGAAGAAGGAACAATACAGGGAGAACGATAGAGAGGTGAAGGAGGACAGGAGTGAGGGAGGACAAGAGAAGATGGATGACAGTGGAAGCACAGAGAGCACAGACAGTGACAGAGCGACAGAAATAACCTTAGAGCACAGTGAAACAGCTGACAGAACACAACACAAGGCAAGTAGCTGCGATAAAAGACAAGAATGGAGAGGTGTTAAAGAACAAAGAAGCCAGGACAGAAAGATGGAAGGAGCATTTTTAGCAAGTGCTCAACAGAGATGCACCTGACATACCACCACAAGAAGACGCGGAAAAGAAAGAAAAAATTGATATCTCAACTGAAGCACCAACTTTGGAAGAGATAAGAACTGGACTGAGGGCCCCCAACAATGCTAAGCCCCTGGAGCAGATAAAATTATTGCAGAGATGCGCAAAACAGATTTAGAGCTGAAAAGCATTGAACTAAAAAGGGTTTTTGACCCTTTCGGGAGAAAGAAGCAGTTCCTACACAATGGACAATAGGATTTATATGCAAAATCCCAAAGAAAGACAACTTACAGGAATGTGGAAATTGGAGATGAGTTACATTGCTGCCATTGGTGATACAGTCAGGGGTAGATTTGTCACCCAGGAAAGAACAAGCCGGCGTTCACACAGGCAGAGGAGCTGAGGACCAGATATTTATCTTTGGGAGTATCTTGGAGCAAGTGAACGAATGAAATGCTACCTTGTTGTTTTTTTTTCGACTTCGAAAAGGCCTTTGAATCCATTCACAGGGACAGGCTTTTGATCATCATGCATCACTATGGAATCCCCACGTAACTGGTCTAGATGGTCAAGGCCCTTCATGAGGGTTTTCAGTGCTTAGTTATTAACGAATATGAAACAACAGAGTGGTTTCCAGTGGTTTCCAGGGCTGCTTCATGTCAGAATTTCTTTTCCTCCTCATGATCGACTGGGTACTGCGGAGAACCACAGATGATGAGAGAACTGGAATCAGATGGGACTTTACAGTAACCCTGAAAGACCTTGATTTTGTAAATAATCTTGCCATTCTTTCATATGCCATGAACCATCTACCACAGAAGACAGCAAGGCTTGGAAAAAATTCTTCTCCAGCTGGACTGAAACTAAACGACAAGAAGTGCCAAGTGATAAAAGCTAACAGAAGTATTGAAGAGAAGTTGAAGATGCGAGGCAACGAAGTGGAAGAGGTAGAGAGCTTCAGATATTTAGAAGCCAATATGATAAAGGACGATGGAGGAACAACAGATATTAGAAGGACAATGGCCTTGGTCAGTGGTCAGTTCAAGCAGCTATCAAACATCTCGCAAGCCAGCGACATCAGCAGAAAAACTAAATACTCAATTTTCAAGAGCCGTGTAATGTCAGTATTGTTCTACAGATGTGAGACATGAAAACTGACTAAGGGTGTGGAAGAAAAACTGGACATCTTCCATAACAGGTGTTTTCGAAGAATCTTTAAGGTACGATGAGTATATTCAATCCCACCGATAAGGTTGCATCAAACTTTTCCCAATCACCATCGCAACAACAAGCCGATGGTGAAGCAGCAGAACAGTCATGAACAGAGATTCCAAAGCGAGCAGTGTTCATTCAGTATCGGGGTAAATGCTCGGAGGACTATGCACGCAACTTGCACAAGAGCAAAGGCCCCTGCAATGTTATCTTTACCCTAAGAAAAATGAAAACTGTTCTTCCATCACTGAAACCCCCAGTAGAGAAAGCCCCAGTAGAGAAGCGGAGTTGTATATCACATCAAATGTGCCTATGTACGCCAAACAGGTCGGCATCTAATGACTCGACTCAAGAAGCACAACATACCATCATCGCCAGTGCGCAAACACATGCAGAAATGTGGTGCGTCCTGTAATCTCGATTCTACAACCATTCTTGCCACAACAGCACGAGGAGAAGGTTACCACCTCACCCTGGAGGCACTCTACATTGAGGAGTTAAAACTGCAGATGAATACGAAAAGGAGGAATACTGGAACAGAACTCACACCATCAAGTTCTTCCAGTGATGGTAATAAAATTTACCCACAAAACAATATCTGAGACAAGTTTGTGTTGCTTGCATATGATGAAATCAAATGACTGTTAATCATAACATTATCTTAATTTCATTTTAGGTTAGAAAATGATAGAAAATATCGAAATTTCACCAGAAAAACTAGTATTATTGCGTGCTAATTGATTATCTCAACAACTTCCTTAACTTTTTTATTCGTGTGTGTACCATATTTGACTGAGGCCACTACGTCTGTTCCATGCCGGTTTAAATTCTGTTATGTTATTTTTGCTAACCTTACTTGAAATTGTTTTGTATCACAGTCAGCTTATTATGAGACGCACTATAAAAAATATTGCTGTCATTATTGGTAAGACACACTCTGCCACGCACGCTACCTTCATGTATTTGTTTATTTTTACTGACATTTGAAATTTGGTTGTCATCGTCTCTCGACTACTGTCTCATCATTAAGGTGGTATGTCTTTGATTTGTAGGGCCTGTTTTACTAAATACTTTTCTCAGCAAGGTGACCTTGATCTTCTACCACTTGCTAAAGGAGGATACACTACAAATTGTTGAGTGTAGCTAGATACACTTGATTATTTCACGATTTTAGTGGAATTATGCAAGACTTCCAAGTACTGTCATACTTTCCTGGTTCAATCCGATAACTTTCAAAACGAGAAACTTCTTTTGAGCTGATAGCTTCGTTTTAACTTGAAAATTGAGTTGTTTAAATTTGATGCCAGTATGTTTGTGGGATTTTTTTTCATCCATTTATTACATTGTTTACCTGGTTTTAAAATTTTGTTTTTATGAACTTTTTTTTCAAATTGAATTAGATTTCTAGATTTTAGCCTTGTTATCGACTATTGCAGTATTTTCCTTTGTTTTAGGTTGAGTTCCAGTGTCTTATATGTTTCATTAATAATTTCATGCTACCAAAAAGATGTAAGTATTGAAAGGATAGAAAGAGAGAGTACGTAGGTTGTATTGTATGTCAGTGGTAACTTACCTTATCTTTATCAAACATACCTTTTTATCTGGTTTCCTTTTTTTGTTTTCCTTGCTGTTTTTTGTGTTCCTATTTTAAAAAAATGATAAAAGGAATTTTTCCAATTTGCGGATTGAGAATAATGACTGGGGGATTTTAACTATGTAGATGAATGAATCAAAACAGACTATGAAGGAAGGTTCTCTTGGTTGCTAATGCATTGATCACATGCAAAGTTGAGACGTTAGCCTCACAAGGGCTGTGTTAAAGACGTTAAAAGTAACAAACTGACTGATTTTTAAAACAGGTTGACCAGTCTTCTTTCAAAACCTGGCCATGTCAGCCATGTTAACGCCTACGAAGTTCTGTCTCTGGCCAGTACCCCACCAACACCAGATAAAACAACGTACATTGTATGCAATGAAGTGAGCAAGTTCATCTCTTGTCTCAAAAGAGATATGTTTGTGGAAGGTGAGAGACAAAGATGCTAGAAAAAATGCCTAGGAACAATAAAGGTTGAATGGTGCCTCTAACGTAATACAAAAAACCAATGTTTCGAGAATCAGACTGCATGCCAATCAATAAAATATGAAATTCCTAGGAAAGATCCGGATAAAATGATAGACCAAGGGTCCTCAGTAATAAGCGCTCCTTGAAAGGAGAGGCAGCACCAGGGTTAACATATAAAAAATACTCTATGAATATTGGAAGAAGATGAGGAATTTGTATTGAATGACATGAGTTTCATTCTTAACTGTTAAGAATATGCTTATAAAGAGAAATATGGTTTTCACCCTGATGTTATATTTTTAATCTTTCGTCGCATGTTTAATTTTAAGATATTTGCCCACTGTGATGTATGTTTATTTGCAATGGCAGACTTTAGGAGAGTCAATTATTAATAAGAAGACCTCAATATAAGTGGTAAGGATTTAACCGGCTAGAAATTTAGTAGAGCTGTATTTTTGTTAACCTTTGATAATTAAAGTCTGATATTCTGATTTGCCATTATATTAAAACATGACAGGTTTTAAACATACAGTTAAACTAGCTCTTAAAACAAATTATATCATACCAGAGATTTTATTGGTAACATGTAAAATGCTACATTTTTGTACATTTTGAATATATTTTGTTCTCTTTTTAAACATTATCGACAATTATTTTGGTAAATTTTCAAATTAAATTCATACCCCTACATGTAGTAAAGCCTTAGCCGATGACTTGTTGCCCATTTTACTGTTAAGGTATTGATCATCACCAGTTTAATCAACGAGATACCAGTCACTATTTGCCTCCTATTGATCTTGGTAAAATTCGTTTTTGAGCTACAGCGTGCTGTTAAATGTTGGAATAGGAAAAAAACGTCCAAAGTAAGTTCTGATATACTGTATTTTTTCTTTATAATTATTCCGTTAATTTTTTTTACCCTTAGCAGCACTTTTATAATGATAATAATTATTATTATTTTAGCAATTTTTCTTAAATAAGTCCTTTTGTTTGAGAACTTCATAGCACTGGGTTATTACCAATAACCTAGGGTACCAAGCCGTTTGTGCATGTATGCTTCCTTGACGTTTCTCCACTGTTTTATGTTTGAAGTTATTAATGTATAAGAAATTTGAAAAAAGTAAAAATATAAAAAATGAGAAAAAAAGGTACAAAATTATCAGGTAAAAATATTTGAATTTGGAATAAAAATTAAGATAAAAAATTCAGTATACAATTTATGATTTATAGAAGTCATTGATTCTTTATCAGATAGAAAGAGTTCTTCTGAGTATATAGGCAGTACTATTTAACACTATATTTTGTATTTTGGTGAGTGATAATTTTCCTGGGATATCGTTTACATATTTCTGCATTCCCTTTTTAACCACTCCAAGTGCCCCAACTATGACCTGAATTGTTTTTGTTTTCATTTTCCACATCCTCGACACTTCAGTTTCAAGGTCTTTACATTTGCTGAGCTTTTCAAATTGTTTTGCAGATACGTTGTTGTTAGATGGTATGCTCATATCAATCATTTTACATGTCTTACTCAGCTTGTCCTTGATAACAATGTCTGGCCTATTAGCTTGTATGATTCTGCCAGTTCTTATCGGGAAGTCCCATAGAATAGTCACATTTGGCTTATCAAGAATAGGTAAAGGTTTGTGTTCAAACCACTTTTCGTTGTTTCGATGTTATAGTAATTACAGATTTTCCAGTGTATATATTGACCGACATGACTGTGCCAGTTGGTTTATATATTTGGCGCAAGGATGGAACAGCCTGAAATAAGATGGTCAATGGTTTCAGTACTTTTGTTACAGAACCTACACTACAGAGCTGCCGCTGTCCCTCACGAGCCACGTGTATTCACCAATTTTCCCCGCTGAATACTTGCTTTAGCACATTTATCAGTACCATAGTGTTTGCAAATACCCCAATGTATATTGTCCGATTTTATCATGTCTCATGACATACTCACTGGGGGTTAATACAGGACATCCAGACACTATGTGGTCTACTGTTTCAATAAATTTGTCACAGAAGCAGCATTTCGGGTGTTCGCTTGATAGATTCGCGTGAAGAGACTTTGGTCTTGAGCAGCTGTGATTGCATCTTCAGTTTCTGCTTTCAGTCCTGCAATACTCAGCCACTGATGGGTTGCTTGTTGATCGACATCAGCGTTTTGGCTTTGGATTACATATTGACCATGTAGAGCCTTCTGATTGTATCTTTCTGTTAACTGGCTTTGACCTTTTCCTTTTTGCATGTTCTTTCACTTTTTTTGCTACTTTTGTTGCATGCAGGTCTTTATCTTCAGCTATTGGTTCAATTTTTAATTTATTTTTGAATTCCATAGCTTCTCTGTTTACTGAGTGAAGCTTTTTACTATTTTCATGTTGCAAAACCAGTTCCATCATCCAACCATTTGAGAATTTTAAATAATGTTTCATTGCTATCGTTGTATTTATTGTTAATATTTAATGTTAAAACTATAGTGTACAACTGGTATAGCAAGGGTGTCGATGGCCTCTATTTGATTCTTTGAGTTCAACTCTGTTTTAAGGACAAGCTTTATCCTTTGATAATATTCTTTTCTGATTTTTTTCATTCATTGACGCGTGATCAATTTCACCTCTTTCATTCACTCCCAAATATTTATAGCTTGACTCCGGGTCTAGTTCCTTGATATTGGTTTCAATATCAAGGTTAATTTAAGTGCTTTCTCGCAGTTTTTCTTTCATAAATGTTGCCTTTGCACACTTATCAAGCCCGAACTCCATGCTAATGCCTTTTCTAAATTCAGTTGTAAGTAAGCCTTCGAGCTGTTGTTCATTTTTCGCAAATAGTTTCAGATCATCCATGTAAAAAAGGTGATTTATAACGTTGTGGAAGATGGAATAACCTGAGCCCGAGTTATTAAGTTCATGTGAAAGAAGTATAAGGGAGACACAGAAAAGAATTGGGGAAAGAGTTTCCTTGGAAGATCAGATTCATTCATACCATTTTTGTGGCTGAGAAAAAGCCATGTTTGCCATTTAGACATACTACTATGAATAAAGTTAGTGACGAGTGGAGAAACTTTGTACATGTTTAGACTTTTCAGTATCCAATCGTGGGGAACACTATCAAACGCCTTTCTGTAGTCGATCCATCCAGTACTCATTAATCTGTTTTTACTCCTGTGGTTTTCTAACAATATTCTATTTATCATCAATTGATCATCTGTAAGAATTCCTTTTATATCGTTTTTGTTCTTCTGGAGGGATTGAATTATTTTCAAGAAGCTTCTATACTCTTTCAGTTGTTATTGAGGTTAAAATTTTATACGTTGTTGTAAGGCAGGTCATTGGTATGTAGTTTTTTGGGTTTTCGATTTCTTCACACTTTGGCAATAAATATGTTGTCCCTTCAGTAAGCTAGTCAGGGATAATTTCAGGATTTTGCATCAGATCATTGTTCACTAACATCAGACAATCTTCCTTCCTCTCTACATATCCATTCCGCTTCAGAGTTAAAATTCTTTTCATTACACCATATACTCTCCCAGAACTCTTCCATGTCTTCTATCTTCGGTGGTTCTTCAACTTCAATGTTGCTTTTTCCTAGCTCTCTGTAAAACTTCTTTCTGTACGTCTTAAAAGCGTCTGTGTAAAAGGCTCTTAATACATTCTTATAATCCTCAGTAGACCATTTGTTTCTTTATTCTTTTTGGGGTCGGGGTATCGCCACAGGTTCAGGATTAGGAAGTATCTGGTTCTGATTACTTTGTGGATCATTTGTTTTTGAGGACTTAATTCCAGCAGCAGAATTTTCGATCTCAGGCTGGCTTCTCCCTGAAGGATGCGACCCTTGGTAATCCATGCGGCCAATGCGGTATGAATTACTTCTGGTTTTCATAATTAAAAGAGGGGGTACATTTTAACCTTTTAACAGTCTGTTCTCTTGGAATTGCTTCACACATTCAGAGTATCTTTTCAACTTCTGTGGTTCGCCTTCAAATCTTGTTTCGGCTGTTCCACCACCCCATCGAGCCTCTCTTTCTTTATTTCGTACTTCTTCTCAAGTCTCTTTCTCATTGGATCATCATAATCCCACCGCTTGCTCTCTTATATTTTGCTTATTTACCCTTGGGTATTGTAAACTTTCTCTTGTATTCTTCTCTTCCACTCAGGATCTGATCAGCCTGCTTTACCTTGGTTACAAGACCTTCGAACTAGTTTTTCTGTGATAAGCCATGTGCATGGCAAGATTTTGTTCTTTATTTCGTGCATCATACTCCTTTCCTTTTCTGTCTCAGGCTCTCGGGTTCCGGTGGTTATTCCCATCATCTCTGCTTCGGATCGCTCCATGGATATCTGTATCACAGGCCTCTCCAGCTCCACCATGCGGGAGTCTTCTGTTGGTTGTCTCTGTTCTCTCCCTACCACTCCCTTAGGTTGGTCTCTCTAGCCGAATCTTTCCATCATGGGCATCTCTGCCTCCGTCTGGTGGGTGCCTTCCATTGGTCGTATGCTCTCTCTCTCTCTCTCTCTCTCTCTCTCTCTCTCTCTCTCTCTCTCTTTCTCCATCTGTCTCAACTCTACTGCTGTAAACCAGTTCCATCCCAAGATGTTGTTCACTTGATCTGCCATTCTCTGCTCTGTCATGTCAAACCTTCTACGCTCTCTGCAAGCTCTGTACATCCTCTTTCTGTACCCCCTTTCCTGGACTCCCTGATAAAATAACACTTCATGATGTTTAAACTATCTTCTCTTGAAATTTTTTTCCGTGTGCCAGGCTTGTCCCGAGCTTGTCTGGTCACCCACAAACTAGTGCCCTTCACACCGTTAACTGTGTTTCTGTTTCTTGTATTCATCATGTTTTTCATGTGTGGTTTTTGCCCAGGTGAGCTCCCTTAGCCTTTGATGTAAACGCCTGCCCACAAGGCAGTGGGGTTTACTGTACCTCTAGACGACGAGTCGATGAGAACCTCGACTAAGACTACTAACCTCCAAACAACACACCCTGGAATGTGCCATTTCCCCCAGTTTAAGGTGTAGACCACCAGTGGGCCACCATTCACAGGCACTAAACTCCAGATGTTGCTATCCTACCTAACCTGCCTGACGATCCCATCAGCCCAGTAGGAGGTACTGCCGGACACCAACCCAGTATTCACTGAGGACTACTTAGCGCTCATTGGTATATTATTATATTATTTATTATTATTATTATTATTATTATTATTATTATTATTATGGGGGTAAAGTCTATGCGTCCAAGTTCGTGCCCCTGGATAACCTCTCTTTGTTGAGAGGTGAACCGAATATAGACAGTCCGGAAGTATTTCTGAGTTGTTGTTTGCGAATTCTCGTGTTGTTTCAATGAGTTTTCTGAAGAAAAAACCGACTGAAGGGAAACCTGGAAGTCGGAGGGTCTCTGACGACCCGCAGGAAAGAGTTCTTATTAGAACTGGGGAAGTTTCTAGGCCGGAGGCAAGTGAAAATGTTGAAAGTTCCAAGGATGGCAGTCGCACGGAGGAACCAATGGGTAGGAAGGGGTGGAAAGGAGAGAAAAGAGGCAAGATGGGACGGACTGGTTTGTTCAAAAGCAAATGGAGCCATTTTGAAAGGAAAGTACTTTGGGAATGTTTCGTGAGGAGTGGTGGTCGAAGGGCAGATGGCTACATTGGGAAAGTTAAGGAGATGTGGGATGGGAGAGATGTCAGTGTGAGGAGTGTTGCTAGTCTTCTTTCGCAGCTAAAGCAAATTGAAGCCAATGGGTTGTTGTCAGTCGTAGAACGCGGCGAGATTGAAAGAATGGTCAGAGAGGAAGCTTTAGTTGAGGAAGAGTCCAGCGAAGGAGAAGTTGACTTTTGTATCAGGCCGGAGAGTGGTTTAGGTGAAATGGAGATAGAGAATGTCGTGGTAGCTAATGATGCTGAGGAAAGGGATTTAAGAGTAGTTATAGAGAGAGTAGATGTATGGAGAAGGGGTGACGATATGAGAGCGTTGAGTAACGATGAAAGTGGAGCCCTGGCATTGCTAAGAGAGGTGTACCATAGCGAGGATGTTGTTGAAGTACCAAGTTTGAAGGCTCAGGATGGTAGAAAAATAGGGGAGGAGGTGAAGCTTGTTGATGGATTGATGCACAATCTGGTAAGAGACAGTATGACTGTGACTGAGATTAATCGGTTACTGTATGCTGGATCATATGTGGTTGCATCCCGGTTAGGTGTGATGGGAAAAAACAAAACAGTTAGAAAGAAGAAGCCATGGTGGCAGAGGAGGTTGGAAAAGAGCATTGGCGAGTGGAGGAAAGATCTTGGACGAATTGAGGAGATAAAGCAAGGGAATAAGGTTCGTCAGGTTGTTCGTGATAGATTGAATAGGAAGTATGAGCTTGTAGTGAAGGGAACGATGACAGTCAGCACAATGTTGAAGAACAAAATTTCTTCCGCTAGTGCTAAGATTAGACAGTTTGTTGGGAAAAGCCTTGCCAGGAGACAGAACAACCTTTTCAAGAACAATCAATGTCAACTCTACAAGGAGCTTAATGGCAATGGACATAAGATGGAATCCTCTGCTCCTAATGCAGATGAGGCAAGAGAGTTCTGGAGTATTATCTGGTCCGAGGAAAAGGAACACGACAAGGAAGCAAGTTGGTTGGGTGATGTAAGGGAAAAGTTTGCAGACGTAGAGAAACAAGAGGACATTATGGTGTCTCTGCAAGATGTTAAGGCAGGGATAAGAAAGATGGCAAACTGGAAAGCCCCTGGACCTGACTGGGTCAGAGGTTACTGGTTCAAAAAGTTCACCTCGCTACACTTGTCAATTGCAACAACTCTGCAGGAGTGTTTGACGTCAGGCGTGGTACCCGACTGGATGGTCAAGGGGAGGACAGTTTTAATTCAGAAAGATTCTGGAAAGGGGACAGCAGCTAGTAACTATAGGCCGATAGCTTGTCTACCATTGATGTGGAAGCTGCTCTCTGGAATCTTTGCTGAAAAGATCTACGGTCATCTTGTAAATAATAATCTTCTTCCTGAGGAACAGAAGGGATGCAGGAAGAAGTCACGTGGCACGAAAGATCAATTGATGATCGATAAGGCAATTTTGCACGAGGTCAGGGCTATGAAGAGAAACCTTAGCATGTGCTGGATTGATTACAAGAAGGCATATGATATGGTCCCTCACAGTTGGATTTTGGAGATGCTGGACATGGTTGGAGTTGCAGAGAATGTGCGGAGTTTGCTGAAAGGAAGTATGGCTGAATGGAAGACAGTACTGACGGCTAATAATGAGGTGCTTGGTGAAGTTAACATCAATCGGGGAATATTCCAAGGTGACTCCCTTTCCCCTTTGATCTTTGTTATTGCAATGATCCCGCTGAGTATTTTACTCAACAGAGAGAAGCTTGGATATTTCTTCGGTCACGGTAGGGTGTTGGTCAATCATTTATTGTTTATGGACGACTTGAAGCTATTTGGACGGAGTAAACGTGAGTTGGAGGCATTGGTTGAGGTGGTGAGGGTTTACTCTAGGGACATTGGGATGGAGTTTGGGTTAGATAAGTGTGCTGTTTTGGAAATTAGACGAGGTGAAAGGGCTGAATGTGAGGGAATCGAGCTACCGAGTGGGGAGTTGATGAAGGAGGTTGATGAAGATGGGTACAAGTACCTGGGAGTGCTAGAAGGGGCGAAAGTAATGCAGAAGAAGATGAAGGAGAAAATTGGGAATGAGTACCTACGACGTGTGAAATTGCTGGCAAAGTCGAGGTTGTATGCTGGGAACTTGGTTCGCGGCATCAATGCGTGGGCAGTTAGTGTTGTCCGATACAGCTCTGGAATACTGGATTGGTCTGATGCTGAGCTACGTAAACTTGATACCAAGACAAGGAAGATTTTAACGATGAATGGTGCTTTCCATAGGAATAGTAGTGTAGATCGTCTGTACATCGGAAGAAAGGATGGGGGTCGTGGCCTGATCAGCGTTGAAGATTGTGTGAGGCAGGAAGAGTTAGGGTTAGAAGAGTATGTACATGCTACTGAGGAGACGATTTTGGAACAGGTGGCTGGAATGATTATGCATGGAAGGGAGACAAAGAAGCATTACAAGACGAGAGTGGTTGAGGAGAGAAAGGAGAGATTGATGGAGAAGGCTATGCATGGTAGGTTCTTTCGGGAGATGGATGAAAATGCAACAGAGAGATCAGTACAGTGGGTTAAAGGTGATTTCCTTGCAAAAAGCACAGAGGCATTTGTGTTTGCTGCTCAAGAGCAAGCATTGAGGACAAGGTTGGCGCAGTCGAAGTGGGATGGTGGTGTTAGTCCTATGTGTCGCATCTGCGGAATTGAATCTGAGTCAGTTTGGCATGTTGCGTGTGGGTGTAAGGTACTGGCTCAGAAGGAGTACAAGAGGCGACATGATAGGATGGGATTGAGAATATATTGGGAGCTGTGCAAGAAGTATGGGTTGAAATGTGCGGGGAAATGGTTTGAAGAGGTGCCTGACAAAGTTAGAAAGAGTGAAGATGGTAGGTTTGAAGTTTGGTGGGATAGATCAGTGGAGACAATGCAACAGGTGGAATCTAATCGTCCGGATGTTGTTGTTGTTGACCGCACTAAGAAGAGATGGCTGGTTGTAGATTTTGCTGTGCCTTCCGATCGAAATGTGACAGCTAAAGAAGAAGAAAAGATCACTAAGTATTCTCCCTTGGCCCAACAAATCCGAAAGTTACATAGTGTATGTACCAGCGTTGTCCCAATCGTCGTGGGAAGCTTAGGAGTGGTGACGAAGCGCTTGGAGCGCAGTTTGAAAGAGTTGGGCATCCCTGATGTCTTGGGTGGACTCCAAACATCTACCATCATTGGAACTACCAACATATTGAGGAAGGTGCTTAACCTCTAAAGCTACTGGTCGGTAGCCGGGGTTAAGTTTTCTCGTCCGGCAGGTGAATACCATCTCCCTGTGCGGGCTGTCATGCTGGACATGAACTTTGTTTATTATTAGAAAAACTTTTATCATCCAGCTGATGTTATTGGCATATCTCCTTATTAGGTGAGTCATAACTAATGACCTAGGGCTAATAGGTTTCATTCTTCCACTTATTACCTTTCTGGTACTCTTCTTCTTATCCTTCCTGTTACTAACAAGGTCATTTTCTGCATATCCACAATATTGTGCTCAATCTCCAGTTTTTGAATCCATTTCCAAAACCCTTTGCAAACAGCTCCTATCACAACAGGTACCACTTGCACATTTCGCAAGCCCCGGAGTCTTCCTTCTTCTCTTTTTGAATCTTGGTATTTCTCTACCTTCTCTTTTTCTTTCTCTTCTATTCTTTTGTCAGCTGATACAGCGATACCAATAACGCATGTATTTTCTTTTTTATCAATTAATACAATGTCTGGCCTTCTTGTCTCAATTACATTATCGCATTGTATATTGATGTCCGACAACGTTTTTACTTTATCATTTTCCATCTTCCTATTTCTCTTTGTGCTCTAAAGCATTCTTCCTGCATACATCTCAGTGAATCCTTCAGACTTCAAAACATATTGTCAAAGATTCTCTTCTATTCTCTTCTGTTCTTACTACCACTCCTATGCTATTTAAACCTCTGCCACCTAACTTTCGTCTCATATAAAGCCTATCAACATCATTTTTGGGTGGAACTCACCATAAATCGTCATTGATTTTCTAGTTTTCCTATCAATCCTTTTTAATTCACTGTCTCTCCACTGAATTTTCCCCGCCTTGTATGTATATAAAAATTGCTACAGCCTAGGTGTTTATTGCTGTTATCTTATTTTTTCCGTTCAATTTGAATTTCAAAATTAGTCTCAGTCTCTTCTTATACTGTTTTATTGTCTTATCTTTCATTTCACCCTCTTTGATCTTGTCTAGCTCAATTATTCCTAAATAGGCATAACCTTCCTCTTCAACCTCCTTCATTACATCTCCATTCGGAAGATCTATACCTTCACACCTAGTGATCTTACCTCTCTTCAAAATCAACACACCACATTTTTAAATTCCAAATTCCATGCCTATATCCTCACTAAATATATGGACCATTTTCACCAACAAGTCAATGTCGTCCTCATTTTTGCCATAGAGTTTTAAGTCATCCATAAAAAGTAAGTGATGTAGGGAAACTTTTCCTCTATGCCATTCATATTCTGCGTTTACTTTTCTGAGAATAGGAGTCATTGGTATCATACATAAGACAAATAACAATGGTGAAAGGCTGTCATCTTAAAAGATATCTCGTTTCACCTCTACATCGCCCAGTTCTTCTCCATTAGACGTAAGAGACAGCTTCTACTTTTCCATGCTTTTCTCTAGAAATTCTCTGACGCTTTTTGCTATTCCAAATATATCCATGCACTCCTTTATCCAGCTATGGGGGAAAAAATCATAGACCTTTTTATAATCAATCCATGCCATAGCTAGATTTGCGTGCCTTTTCCTACAATCTTTTAACAGTGTTTTCTCGATTAATAGTTGATCTTTGGTCCCACAACTCTTGCGTCTGCAACCCTTTTGTTCGTTGGGCAACAGCTTTTCTCTTTCCAAATATCCACACATCTGATATTACTCCAGTCATCAGCTTATACATAATTGGGAGGCATGTAAATGGGCGGTAATTATCAACAACATTTCCCTTTGAAATATCCTTTTGGCATAGGACGGTTTGACCATAAGTCATTCACTCAGGAAGACAGTGTTTTCCTATCAAAATCTTGTTCAGCTGTTCTTCAATTCTGTCGTGCAAGTTTCTAAGGTTCTTAATCCAAGATGCTTGCACCTTATCTTTTCTTGGCGCTTTCCAATTGGGCATCTTTCTACATTGTTTTTTTACCGTTTCTGATGTAATAGTTACGACATTGTGTGAGTGCTGCTCACTATTCAGTTCTTCTTTCATTTCCTTGAGCCAAATGGTCTCCTTATTATGCTTCTTTTTAACACTCCAGATTTCCTCCCAAAAGTTCCTGCTCTCCTCGGCATTAGGCACCTCACCCATTCTAATACCACCTCCACTTAACTCAGCACTTAACTTCTGATCACAAATAAATAACCTATTTTGTCCAAATTGTTTGATTCTTTGCTCATATCGCCTAATTTTTGCACTTCTGGCAATCATTCTTTGTTTCAGTTCTTCCATTACAGTGATTACCCTTTTTGTTTCACTCTATATTTTTCTTCTAGCTTCCTCAGTTTAATAATTTTCTTTGTACCGAGTTGTCCCTTTGATTTCCTATCGAGTAACCTTACATCATGCCTCAGCCTTTTTATATCACTTCCAATCGTTCTTTTTGACCTAAGGTCCTTCTTTTCCCTCCTTTCAAATGTCTTGTTCCCCAATTTACTTGTAACCCATACACTTTCGGCTCTTATCAAATTATTTGTTTCGGTGATGTTTTCAGTATTTATGTACATGGTAGCTTCATTAACCTCGGTATCTTTGTTAAGAGATTTCTTATCGACCCTTTTGAAGGATATGTCATCATCATCTTTTCCTTCTCTCAGAATTCCTTTGAGCTCATCTATAATTTGTTTTTGTTTCTGATTTTTGTCGTTTTTCTCTACTTCTCCTATCTCTATCTCATTTGTTTGGGTAATTGTTTCATTTTCTAAATCAATTTCATTCCCACCCTCATCTATAGCTCTCTCTTCATCTAACACTTTTAATCTCGCCATGTATTTTGGTGAAATTTTTCGTCACACTCCCAACAACCCCCAAGACAACAGGTACAACGCTAATTTTTTTCAGATTCCAAAGTCTTTGGATTTCTCTTTTAATTTCCTGATACTTGTCAATCTTTTCCTGTTCTTTTTCACTTATCCTGGTGTCGCTAGGGATGGCAACATTGATGACGATCGCAGTCGTGTCAACTTTATCAATAATTACGAGGTCTGGTCATCGTGCCTCAATGACATTGTCACACTGGATGTTCATGTCCCATAATAGTTTGTGGCTTCCATTCTCTAATACTGTTTGAGGTTCATGCTCATACCATTTCTCAGCTCTTTCAAGATGTCGTCTTTTGTACTCTTTCTGAACAAGCTTTTTACACTCGCTCAGGATGTGGTTTACTGTTTCTCCCCTTTCTCCACACAATCTACAATTAGGTGAATCAGTGCTTTTGTCAATGTTATACTTAACATAATTTGTCCGTATTGCTTGCTCCTGGGCAGCAAATATTAAAGCTTCGGTGGTCACTTTCAAATGTGATTGTGTTATCCAGATCCGCGATTTCTCCTCGTCAGTATTTTCACTTTTATTCCTGATAATTTGCTCATACATTTGCTTTCCCAGCCATTTTTGTTTTCTTTTCTCCTTATTTCTCTTTTTAAGATCTTCATTTTTAATCGTTGATTGGTATTCAATTATACTAACATGTTTCACTGCAGTATTGAATCCTTGGAATATTTTAGGTACCATCCAAGATTATTCTCTTCACTTCTAACTGTATCTTCGCAATTCATAAGTCGTCTTCCACCGGTCTAGTTCCCTCAGCTCATAACAGTTCCATTCTACTATTCCCGCTCCATACCTCAATATTGCCACTGCCCAACTGTTTATGTTGTTTATTCTGTTCTTTCAGTTCAGTTTGGATTTTAAAATTAGTCTAGTGCGTCTAAGGTACTCTCTTACAAATTGATCCTACTTTTTTGAACACTATCCCATCAGCATTTTCCCCAGAGTTATTTATTTTAAACAGTTGATCAACAATGATCCTTACCCTATCTGATCTGTCATTCACAGTACCTGTATCAACTTCAGATAGTTCAGTATTACCCTCATCACTATTATTATTATAAAATCTGTTTATTTTAATTGCGTTTTCATACAATTACTAACCGGGTCACACCCAGTAACCTAAGGCGAGTAAAGGTTTTAAATGTATTGACAGGAACGTGTATGTATAAGTATAAAATTGTAAAAAAAATATATAAAAATTTGGTAAAAAATAATTCAAATTTATAAAAAAGGACTATAAAAATAATAAAAATAATTTAGATATATATATAAATAAAAAAAAAGTAAAAAAGTGTTGAAAAAATATACTGTTTACATGGAAAGAGTTTTTCTGAGGATATGAGCAGTGCTGTTTAAGACAATCTTTTGGATTTCCTGGAGGCAGTGATTTCCTGGTATTTTGTCTAAGTGTTTTTGGGTGCCCTTTTTGATCATACCTAATGCGCCAATGACGACAGGAACTGTTGATGTTTTTAGTCTGCACATTCTTTCTACCTCAATTTCCAGATCTTTGTACTTGCTGACCTTTTCAAATTCCTTTGTGCCAACGTTTTTATCACAGGGAACACTCATATCAATCAGTAGGCATGTTTTGTTTTTTCGATCTTTTATTATTATATCGGGTCTGTTAGCCTGAATGGTTCTGTCTGTGTGAATCGGAAAGTCCCAGAGGATGGTGACATATTGGGCTTCAGCTACATCTGGGGGTTTATGCTCGTACCAGTTAGCTTCAGTCTTAATTCCGTAGTGTTGACAGATTCCCCAATGCAGGTATTGACCAACCCTGTCATGGCGTCTTGTATATTCGTTTGAGGCTAACACCGAGCAGCCGGAGACGAGATGATCGATAGTCTCGACAGCTTTATCGCATATGCGACATTTTGGGTCTACTCCATTCTTTAATACATTGGCCTGGTAGTTTTTGGTGTTGAGGCTCTGATCTTGAGCTGCTGTGATGAAGCCTTCAGTCTCTGCCTTAAGTCCCGAACTCCTCAGCCACTGATGGGTTGCAAATTTATCTACATCAGCGTTTTGGCATCGGAGAACGTACTGTCCATGCAGAGACTTCTGGCTCCAACTGTCAGCAATCTTGTCTTGGCCGTTCTTTTTGGCCTCCTGCTTAATTTTTTTGGCTATCTTAGTTGCAGGAAGATCGATTTCATCTACGTTAGGTGTTACGTTCAGCTCTCGTTGAAACTTATTCGACTCTTTGATTACTGAATGGAGCTTTTTACTATTCTCATGTCGTCGGACTAATGCCAGCATCCAATCGTTCGACGTCTCAAGGTAGTATTTCATTCCAATTGTGGTCGTTTTGTAAGAGAGTTCAAGTTGAATCAAGCCACGCCCACCATCCGATCTAGGTAAGTACAGACGATCAACGTCTGCCTTCGGGTGGAGCATTCGATTGGCTGTCAACAATTTCCTGGTTTTCGTATCCATTCTTTTTAGATCAGAAAGGTTCCAATTTATAATATTGTAACTATACTGGACAACTGGAACAGCAAGACTATTAATTGCTTCGACCTTATTTTTAGAATTAAGTTCAGTTTTCAAGATGAGCCGTACTCGTCGGTAGTACTCCTTACGAATTCGTTCTTTCATTGTAGCGTGATTAATTCCATTACCTTCATTTACACCCAGGTACTTATACGTTTCATCCTGCTCAAGTTCTCTAATTGTGGTGTCTGTATCTATAACAATAGAAGATGTTCTACTTAGATTACCTCTAACAAAGGAAGCTTTAGCACATTTATCAAGTCCGAAATCCATACAGATATCATCACTAAACTCCTTAACCATTGTCAAAAGTCCTTCTAGCTGCTGATCATTTTTAGCATATAACTTCAAGTCATCCATGTAAAAGAGGTGATTAATAATTCCATCTAAGATTTTATAACCAGAGTTTGTATTGTTTAATTCGTTGGATAGTGGTATAAGTGAAATGCAGAAAAGAAGAGGTGACAGAGAATCGCCTTGAAAAATGCCTCGTTTGATAGTAATAAGGTTTGATTCACATGTTCCATTTTCATGGGATAAGAAAAGACGTGTTTGCCATTTAGACATATTATTTGAGAGGAAGTTTTTAATAATGGGGGAGATCTTATACATTTCAAGGCTCTTTAAAATCCAGTCATGCGGGACGCTGTCGAATGCTTTTTTATAGTCTAT
>RDPX01000646.1:73312-92565 GCA_003991215.1 Morbakka virulenta
GAGGGTGGTATACAAAAAAGAAGGAGCAAATGGAAATGCCAAGATAGGTAATGGAAATGAGAACCCAGTCACATTTACAAAGGGAGGAAGAGTGTGGCTAAATGTGACTTTCAAGAAGCATATGAACCAGGTTCTGTTTAGTCAGTACTTAACGTGGGTGGATGGGGGTGGTATAGAAAAAGAAAGAGAAAGAAATTAAACCAAGAGATAGACTATGGAAGCAAAGAACTCTATGTCATTTGAAGAGCTAGTAAGAGCTTAAGGGGGCAGATGAGGGTGATAGAGAAAAAGAGGGAGTCCACATGGCTTTTAACAAAACCTATTTGACCACAAGCAATCAATGCTAAAAAAATGCCATTCTCTTTAGAGGGGTGCCACTAAAGAGAAATTTCCTGAAAAAAGAAGAGGGGTGCCACTGGGACAACTCAAGGTGAATGACTCAGTGTGTCTGACTAGTTGGCATTGGAGATTAGAGAAAAGATCTATACTGAGAACTGGAGGGAATTCAGTAACTTTGATTCCAGTACAGGTAAGAAGTTAATCCACGCATTAGCACTCTAAACTAGCCATGTGTTGATGAGAGAGGAGAGGCATGAGGGTCCCAAGCCCCTAACAGTGAGGGAGTGCAAGTGCCTCCCTGTTCAAGAAAGAAAGAGTTATGAGTGAGCCAGCAGGACACTACCCTCCTGCTGATTTCAAATTAAATGATAATTTCAATAAACATATTAATAGGAGGGTCTTCTAATCCTTGTTTAAAAGTATTTTTTGTTTTAACGTCATTTTTCCCTGTTAGTTGGGGCTCAGATGGTACCCTTCACGGGAACTTTCATGTTGCAGTGAAAAATTCCTTGGCCAGATGCCCTTTCTGAAAACCTCATAATGACTTTTTCTCTTGTTTAGTTCCAGATTCTTTTCGCCCTCTTGTGGAATCGAACCCGGAACCTCTAGGTTACAGAGCAATTGCACTAACCATTAAGCCACGACTCCATATTTAACATTAATAACCATGGAAATTATAATTCTGACAAATAAACACAACACAGTTCACACAGATATTTTTTTGAAAAAGCTGAATGATCATAATATTAAATTTGAGTACAATGAGTCACGTTTAATGGAATATTTCGGAATTCAAGAAGGTGAGGGTCGTGCAAGGACCTGCCTGTTCAAGAAAGAAAAAGTTGCGAGCCAGCAGGACACTACCCTCCTGCTAATATCAAATCAAGTGATTATTTCAATAAACATATTAGTAGGAGGGTTGTCTTATCCTAGTATTTAATTTGAGTACGACGAGTCGTGTTTAATGGAGGATTTCGGAATATAAGAAGGTGCTCTGATTGAAGTCTTGCGTGGGGCAAGCCAAAAAAATAGTCATAATGTTTATTATAAACTTCACAAGTTGTTACAGGATCAGGGAATTGTGAACACTAAAATAAAATCGTTTAAGACAAATCGTATCAAAGTTGAACATGACAGAATTATGAAATAAGTATGAGATAAACTGAATTGGATACATTGGAGAAAAAGATACATTTTTTGAAAGTAGTTTAACGAAAATAATGTTGTTTCTTAAAAATGGCCTTACTCTTGTTCTACATTATTGCAAATTTGCCTTACTCTTGTTCTACATTCTTCTTTGTTCTTTTCTTTCACCATGTTGTTTTATATCTTTGTAGCAGAGGAAATGCTGAGTTCTAGGTACCCGTAACACGTGTGAAAACCAACCACTGCCTGTCACAAGCCCGGGACCTGTGTTACCAACATGGCTATTCTTCTGTCTGTCTCTTCTGTGCCTTTATTTATGTATCGTGTCTCAAGTCGTGTGGAGTTTCTTTTGTGATGTAAAGAGTTTTTGGTTTTTTTTATTTTGTCAAATTTGCAGCATTTAACACCTAGATGTTTGGAGTTTACTCCTAATACTAATACTCCTAATATAATATATATATATATATATATATATATATATATATATATATATATATATATATATATATATATATATATATTTGAGGCAAGCCTCCCCCAGAATTACAACTACCCTTTTAAGGTCAGCTCAACTGATCTCAAAATATGTGGAGACGATTTAGATTGTAAAAAATGAAAATATATATGCATCTAACTGGATACGATAGCATATGTTAAGGTCGTCTCATAAATCTTGAGCACTTCATTTTAGGGGTCAATGGCAGTGGATATGATAATGACCTTTCATTATCATATCCACTGCCATTGAAAGGCTGGTTAGTGTTCCTTAACTTGTTGGTAGCTCTTCAGAATGTAGACGCGTAGCTTCATTTATCGAAGCATGTGACTTTATTTTTGTCAAAATCGTTAGATTTCTCTTTTACATTTTTAGCTGTACGTTCCTTGAAAACTTTGATGATGAAGAAATAAATTTAAAAGAAAAATTAAGGAAGAAACTTTACACATTTAAACCTGGTAATTTGACTGTTAATTGTTGTAACAACCAGCTTCTGCAACATTTTGTTGTATCTTTTTAATGTTATTAACAGAAAATATTATGACCTCCTAAATTATTTCCTGAGTTTTAATTCGTGAACATTTAATGGTTTGTAGCAAAAGTAGTCCAATCCATTTCTTTCTCTTTTTACGTTTCAATGCTGTACTCAAAGTGTAATGCGGGATAGCAAAATCACACCTACTTGATATAGTGATATAGATAGTAAACTGTTGCATGTTATACAATCATTAACGACCATGGGTTTTGGGGAAGCAAAGAAAACCGCTTTAAGAATGGTATAAAGCTGATTCAGAATGGTAGAGTAAGAAAGGAAAGGGAAAAAGGAAGAAAGTAATATTGATTGCAGAGAAGAGGCCATTTTTGCAAACAGGCAGATGGATGAAACATTAAGATTGAACCCAAGTAATTAGAATTGTAATGCAGCTTAAGGTAGTGTAGTATAGCAGAGTGTGAGTAATATTTTACCATGATACATTGTGTCGCCTGATATCATGTGAAATAATACACCACACCCCTGTAAAATTATGTCTGCTTATTTCTTTTTAAATGAAGAATACAAGAAATAAGAAAGAAAGAAATAAAGCAACAGTGAAACTCCCTGTTCTTGTATTCCGAGGAGAAGCAGCCACCCATCAACATCAACTGTAATTAAACCATATGGAGATAAAGAAGACCATACAGAGAAAAGATGATGAGATAGTAGCGTTAAAGCTATACCAATTTAAAGCTTTAAAGCTACTTTATTTATTCTCTTATTGATAGGGATTTTTATTGAATTTTTTTAAATTTAAAATGTTTATACAGCATATTATACCAAAGATGCGTTTAGAACAGAGTGTTGATCCGCACTGCAGAATATATGCTCAAGCAGAAAGAGATGTGTTGTTACAGTGATTGGCCCTAGCAGATGGTTGAACAAAAGAAGCATTTAACACCTGAATACTTACAGCGTCATTGAAAAGAATGTAAACGGATGCGAAATAGGAAGCCCATTTATGGTTATGAAATTGCTTAAAAGAGACAATGGAAAGTTGACATTTTAAGATGCCTTAAAATTTGACATTTTAAGATGCCTTTTTAATGCCATAAGTTTTATTTCAACTACATTCCTACATTTCGATGTGTCCACACTTAGTAGATAAATGCGTAAATTGCACTGATTTTAGTATCAATAATTTTTTTCCCCTCTTTATGCCACCTTTATCTGTTTTTTCCGTTTGCTCTTTCTCCTTTCTTGGATCATACCAGTCCTAATATTTTTTCTGCTTTAAGTCTTCTTTAGCTACAGGCAAGATCTTTGGAGTACAGTTTGCTTATTTCTCACAACATTCAAGATGTACAGTCAACAGCATTCCCCTAGGACTTTCCCTAGCCAGTTTTTTAGGATTAGATAGGAGTTATTTTTTTCTTTATCATTCCTAACCCACACTGTTGTACATAGCCTTTAGCCTGTGCACATCTTCATCAAAAGACAGTGATTGATGTAGTTAAACTGAAAACCTAAGCCCAAGGTTGTTCAGTGATAAGGCCTGCTCAGGGATAACCAATGGTTTGACACATGACGGCCGATAAGAGTATCAAACCTCCTTATATGGACCCTTTATCTAAATGGCGCCTGAGGTCCTGGTCGATAAAAATTGTTATCCACCTCAAACTTTTTTCCTAAAGATTATAGGCAAACGTTGTCATGTGGAGAGAATGGACAAGAATGCTTGGACAAGTATATGCAGAACAATCAAGGTGACAGGAACCACTGGCAGAGGAAGACCGAAGAAAACATGGGAGGAAGTGATAAGGATGGATAACAAACAAAAAGATGTCAGCAGAGACCTGGTGAAGGATAGGATAACTTGGAAGTCAATTTCAAGAAAGCGTCCAACACATGCTAGCATGTAAAACGGACGTTAAACCGAATATGATGATGATGATGATGATGATGATGATGATGATGATGATGTCTGATTACCTAGGTACCATCTGAGATACAATCTACAAAGAAGCTAGGACTTAATTTCTATTACACAGGTCAACAAAAGACGTTTTTGGCGGAGGATCGGAAATGTTTGAATTGTTTTTACGTAATTTGAGGGTGCTGAATCTGAATTTAATTTGTATTTTTTACCATTAGCTCTAGTTTTTCTTCCACAGGCTACTCCTGTTTGGAAAAATCTTGTTCCAAGATCAGAAGAAATTGAGTATAATACGGACAACAAAATCTAAAAGAGTTGTTAAAATATTTTGGTGTTTTTACATCAAATGGGTACAAGCTTTACATAAGATTCAAATTCCAGCAATAATCTTGAATCATTTTTATGTCTCATCTTCTTTGGTATCTCTCCTCCATTGTCTTTATATATTGGTGGAATCGCTCGCCTTGTTCATCACTAACATCACCAAGGTTTTTCGGAAATTGACTCAGGTGGCTGTGAAGAAAATGTACTTTGTTGCTCATGTTGATACCAAGAATCCTGACCTTTTCAAGTGTGTTATTTACAATTTCTTTGTAGTTGTCAGCTCTATAGTTTCCAAGGAAGTTCTTAACGTCCTCTACAAATGATAACCATGCTGGTAACTCCACTTTCTTCTTCTTCTTCTTCTTCTTCTTCTTCTTTTGGCATTTCCCTTTTCAGGGGTCGCCACAGCAAATTGACTTTTTCCACTTGAGTCGGTCACGTGCGTCTTTCTCGGTCAAGCCAAGTTCCCTCATGTCATCTCCCACACAATCTTTCCCTCTCCTCCTTGCCTTCCCTGCTTCCTCTTGCCAGACAGCTCCATGTTCAGCACCCGTTTAGCAATGTGATCCTCCTCCCTCCTTTGCACATGTCCATACCACCTTAGCCGTGTCTCTCTCAGCTTTCCTGCGATGTCACATATCCCGATGGTGCCTCTGATCCTTTCATTTCTGATCATGTCCTTTCTTGTGACTCCAAGGGACCACCTCAGCATACGCATTTCTGCTGTTTGCATTTTCTTCTCAAGACTCTTGGTTAGAGGAGCTGTCTCTAGTCCATACAGCATCGCAGGCCTTACTACTGTTTTGTATAATTTTCCTTTGACTTTGACCGGTACTCTCCTGTCACACAAAATTCCAGTCGTGCTCCGCCAGTTGCTCCACCCTGCCTGGATTCTTTTCTTCACTTCTTTTGAACAATCGCCACTTTGCTCAATGGTGGACCCGAGGTACTTGAAATTCTCTACCTCTGGGAGATCATCATGACCGATTTTAATTGGTGGTAAGTCTCTTTTCTTGTTTATGCAGAGGTACTCCGTCTTTGCTCGGCTCACTTTCAGACCACGTTTCTCAAGTGCATTTCGCCATCCTTCCAGCTCTTCTTCAGCCTGTCCTTTCCCTGTGTTCATGAGCACAATATCATCCGCAAACATCATATTCCATGGCGCCTCCTTTCTTACTTCATCTGTCAACACATCCATCACTACAGCAAAGAGTAGTGGACTCAGGGCTGACCCCTGATGCAATCCTACTTTTACACTGAATGCTTCTGTCCTTCCTGCAGCACATCTGACCTCCGTCCTACACTCTCTGTACATTTCTTGAATACAGCGCACATACTTTTCCGAGACTCCTTTCCTTCTCATGCAATACCAAATTTCCTCTCTCGGTACCCTGTCAAATGCCTTTTCGAGGTCGATGAATACACAATGAAGCTCTTGTTGGCCTTCCCGATACTTCTCCGCTGTAGTTCTGAGCGCAAAAATGGCATCCGTTGTGCTTTTCTTGGGCACAAAGCTGAACTGTTCTGGGCTGATTTCGATCTCCTCCCGGACTCTCTGATCTATCACCCTCTCCCAAACCTTCATGGTGTGACTTAGCAGCTTTATTCCTCTGTAGTTCGGGCAGCTTTGCACATCTCCTTTGTTCTTGTATATTGGGATTAATGTGCTTTTGTTCCATTCTTCCGGCATCTGCTCTGTTTCAAGGATATCATTAAATAGGTCTGTTAGGAGTTCAATTCCGCAATTCCCAAGGTGTTTCCAGGCTTCTACTGGTATTTCATCTGGACCAACTGCTCTACCGTTCTTCATTTTGCTAAGTGCCCTTTTAGTTTCCTCTCGTGTGATTGGTCTGATCTCTCTGTCATGGACTGCTCCACTGTTTTCTTTGCCTTCCCTGGGGTTCTCAACATTCATTAGGTCTTCAAAATACTCCTTCTATCTCCCCAGGATTTCCGGTTCTGACATCAATACCACGCCATCTTCATCTTTCATCATCTTAACGTGTTGTATGTCTTGCATGTCCTTGTTTCTTTGTTTAGCCAATCTGTGGACAGATTTCATTCCTTCGCATGTCTCCATGTTGTTGTACAGTTCCTCAAATGCCTCTGCTTTTGCTTTCGCCACTACTCGCTTGACCTCTTTCAAAAATAACATTCTTTTCCTCAACATTAAGTCGATCTCTTACTACCCAGTACTTTTTAGTCCAGTGATTTGCTTTATCTCTACTTTCATAATAACAAAGAAAGCATTGGTACTTCGTGTAACCACTTTGTTGCCCAAGCCAAAAAAGCTCGCATTCTTTAAATCTACAGGTATCACCCATTGGTGTTTGATGTGCTGCAATACAATTTTTATTGCATCACATTTTCTTTTAAGGTTTTTAGAATCCATAAACATTAGTAATGTTTAGAAGAACACATTTCAGGCTTCTTTTCGAACTGTCAATAAATAACCTCCAATCAGCAGGAGAGTATTCCGCAACACCTAATTTCATCAAAACAACACGAATATCAATACAAAAAGCAAAACTGAGTTGATCGTCAAAAAACAGCACAAACTCGTTATCATGTGTTCTATGAAAAGTGATTTTAGTACCGTACTGTAAAAGATTTCGATCTTTTAGCCGTGATACCAGTACTTAAGAAGATTCCTTGGATAAACTAAGGTCCCTTATCAAGTCACTCAGACTCTACTGATCAAATAGTACTGGTGTGGAAGAGCATGTTAAGTCCTTGTCATCATCATCAGCATCGATAAGTTCTTGGTAATCATGTTTATCCTTGTCTGAATATTCTAAACTCAGGAATAGAAATATCAGCACTATGAGCTACTGGTCGAATTGCTGACGGAAAACGTTTGTAACTCAAAGATTTTCGCTTCTTTTTATTTACCCCTGTCACATTTATTAAACAGAAGTAACAGTCGTCAACATTATTTGTAGGCTTCCTCCAAACCATAGGTATCCCAGATCCCACTGACCGTCTGATTCCACTTGTTCATTGTCTCAACCATTTTGGAAACAACATGAGGGGCCCATGGTTTGCCTTGGTCAGCTAGCTTTATTCCAAAATATTCACAATGCGCTTTTTGTACAAAGTCTGTTATAGACTTTCTGTTGTCTACAGCTTTGTCCTCACCACAAATGTAACAAAAGCAATCAGGGTGATTTTTGCATGATCTTGAAGCCATCATTTATCTTTACAACTGAAAAATAAGACAAACCATCTTAATCACCCTTTAAATCCGTCATCAACACATTGACACCATGAATGAATTTATCTGCAAGTTATTAATTGAAAATTGAATTATAATTGAATATCGTTCATGTCCCCCTGAAAACATGTAGACATATCACAAGACAATTGATATGTGCAAACGAGCATACTGCTGCCAAGTGTAAGTTAACACTCAATGACCATGTCAAGCACATAAAAGCCACAAATTAACACTAATAAAAATACCAGACAAAAGACTTCTATGATCTGGTTATGATCTGCTGTGTTATGAAACACTTTCTGCAAGTGAAACCAAATGCACATGGTATCCAAATCAGCTGAAACGTTTAACATGCTTGCAGAATAAAGGCAAGTTACAGAAATTTTCACATTTGAGGTATATCGCATATCGGAAAAACTAGAGCTAACCAAAGAAAATAAATATGATTTTCGTAATCAGCGCCCCAGAATTACCTAAAAACAGTCTTTACCTTGCCGACCCAAAAAATTGTGTTGACCAGTGTTATACAATTCAGAAAAAGTCTAGAAATGGTGCACACTACTAATACTAATAAATTAGCTTTTGTTTCCTAATACCAAAATTAGGGAATACACATTTGCGACACAATGGTAGAAAAGGCTCCATTCAATTTGCAAAAGCAGTGATCATGAAAGGTAATGCAGGCAAACCTATCAGTAATACCTTGACATAAAGATTCTTTGGTAAGATCGCAAAATGAGTATTTACGTATGACCAAAATAATAATGATGCCTGTAAATTAGCTCAAAAGCCAGGTATTCCTTTGATACCTGGCTGTATCGATCATTCTTNAAAAAATTGGGTTGAACAGGTGTATACAATTCCAGAAAAAGTCTAGAAATGGTGCACACTACTAATACTAATAAATTAGCTTTTGTTTCCTAATACCAAAATTAGGGAATACACATTTGCGACACAATGGTAGAAAAGGCTCCATTCAATTTGCAAAAGCAGTGATCATGAAAGGTAATGCAGGCAAACCTATCAGTAATACCTTGACATAAAGATTCTTTGGTAAGATCGCAAAATGAGTATTTACGTATGACCAAAATAATAATGATGCCTGTAAATTAGCTCAAAAGCCAGGTATTCCTTTGATACCTGGCTGTATCGATCATTCTTATGTAATCTGAAAAACATCAAAATGCACAGTTTGTTTGTTTTTTCTGATGAAAATGATTGAGCACGAATGCACTGTTGACATTACAAAGTGACAGGAACCTCCAGGTCATGATAATACTACTGTTTAAAACACATGTAAACAAGTTGTAAACCAGCAGGATTTATTGTTGAAATACGTAGGATAAAGTGGAAACAGTCATCATGTTGCACTCAACTAAAAAGAATACTACACCTTATATTGAAACAGAAGACAAAATGGTGCGCAAAAATATATAATAAAAATGCAGGTTTGGATAATACTGCTGTTCAAAGCACATGGAAACAAGTTGTAAACCAGCAGGATTTATTGTTGAAATACGTAGGATAAAGTGGAAACAGTCATCATGTTGCACTCAACTAAAAAGAATACTACACCTTATATTGAAACAGAAGACAAAATGGTGCGCAAAAAAATATAATAAAAATACAGGTTTGGATAATACTGCTGTTCAAAGCACATGGAAACAAGTTGTAAACCAGCAGAATTTATTGTTGAAATACGTAGGATAAAGTGGAAACAGTCATCATGTTGCACTCAACTAAAAAGAATACTACACCTTATATTGAAACAGAAGACAAAATGGTGCGCAAAAAAATATAATAAAAATACAGGTTTGGATAATACTACTGTTCAAAGCACATGGAAACAAGTTGTAAACCAGCAGAATTTATTGTTGAAATACGTAGGATAAAGTGGAAACAGTCATCATGTTGCACTCAACTAAAAAGAATACTACACCTTATTTTGAAACAGAAGACAAAATGGTGCGCAAAAAATATAATAAAAATACAGGTTTGGATAATACTACTGTTCAAAGCACATGGAAACAAGTTGTAAACCAGCAGAATTTATTGTTGAAATACGTAGGATAAAGTGGAAACAGTCATCATGTTGCACTCAAATAAAAAGAATACTACACCTTATATTGAAACAGAAGACAAAATGGTGCGCAAAAAATATAATAAAAATACAGGTTTGTATAATACTGCTGTTCAAAGCACATGGAAACAAGTTGTAAACCAGCAGAATTTATTGTTGAAATACGTAGGATAAAGTGGAAACAGTCATCATGTTGCACTCAACTAAAAAGAATACTACACCTTATTTTGAAACAGAAGACAAAATGGTGCGCAAAAAATATAATAAAAATACAGGTTTGTATAATACTGCTGTTCAAAGCACATGGAAACAAGTTGTAAACCAGCAGAATTTATTGTTGAAATACGTAGGATAAAGTGGAAACAGTCATCATGTTGCACTCAACTAAAAAGAATACTACACCTTATATTGAAACAGAAGACAAAATGGTGCGCAAAAAATATAATAAAAATACAGGTTTGGATAATACTGCTGTTCAAAGCACATGGAAACAAGTTGTAAACCAGCAGAATTTATTGTTGAAATACGTAGGATAAAGTGGAAACAGTCATCATGTTGCACTCAACTAAAAAGAATACTACACCTTATTTTGAAACAGAAGACAAAATGGTGCGCAAAAAATATAATAAAAATACAGGTTTGGATAATACTGCTGTTCAAAGCACATGGAAACAAGTTGTAAACCAGCAGAATTTATTGTTGAAATACGTAGGATAAAGTGGAAACAGTCATCATGTTGCACTCAAATAAAAAGAATACTACACCTTATATTGAAAAAGAAGACAAAATGGTGCGCAAAAAATATATAATAAAAATACAGGTTTGGATAATACTACTCTTCAAAGCACATGGAAACAAGTTGTAAACCAGCAGAATTTATTGTTGAAATACGTAGGATAAAGTGGAAACAGTCATCATGTTGCACTCAACTAAAAAGAATACTACACCTTATATTGAAACAGAAGACAAAATGGTGCGCAAAAAATATAATAAAAATACAGGTTTGGATAATACTGCTGTTCAAAGCACATGGAAACAAGTTGTAAACCAGCAGAATTTATTGTTGAAATACGTAGGATAAAGTGGAAACAGTCATCATGTTGCACTCAAATAAAAAGAATACTACACCTTATATTGAAAAAGAAGACAAAATGGTGCGCAAAAAATATATAATAAAAATACAGGTTTGGATATTACTGCTCTTCAAGGCACATGGAAACAAGTTGTAAACAAGCAGAATTTATTGTTGAAATACGTAGGATAAAGTGGAAACAGTCATCATGTTGCACTCAACTAAAAAGAATACTACACCTTATATTGAAACAGAAGACAAAATGGTGCGCAAAAAAATATAATAAAAATACAGATTTGGATAATACTACTCTTCAAAGCACATGGAAACAAGTTGTAAACCAGCAGGATTTATTGTTGAAATACGTAGGATAAAGTGGAAACAGTCATCATGTTGCACTCAACTAAAAAGAATACTACACCTTATATTGAAACAGAAGACAAAATGGTGCGCAAAAAAATATAATAAAAATACAGGTTTGGATAATACTACTGTTCAAAGCACATGGAAACAAGTTGTAAACCAGCAGAATTTATTGTTGAAATACGTAGGATAAAGTGGAAACAGTCATCATGTTGCACTCAAATAAAAAGAATACTACACCTTATATTGAAACAGAAGACAAAATGGTGCGCAAAAAAATATAATAAAAATACAGGTTTGGATAATACTACTGTTCAAAGCACATGGAAACAAGTTGTAAACCAGCAGAATTTATTGTTGAAATACGTAGGATAAAGTGGAAACAGTCATCATGTTGCACTCAAATAAAAAGAATACTACACCTTATATTGAAACAGAAGACAAAATGGTGCGCAAAAAATATATAATAAAAATACAGGTTTGGATATTACTGCTGTTCAAGGCACATGGAAACAAGTTGTAAACAAGCAGAATTTATTGTTGAAATACGTAGGATAAAGTGGAAACAGTCATCATGTTGCACTCAACTAAAAAGAATACTACACCTTATATTGAAACAGAAGACAAAATGGTGCGCAAAAAATATAATAAAAATACAGGTTTGGATAATACTGCTGTTCAAAGCACATGGAAACAAGTTGTAAACCAGCAGAATTTATTGTTGAAATACGTAGGATAAAGTGGAAACAGTCATCATGTTGCACTCAAATAAAAAGAATACTACACCTTATATTGAAACAGAAGACAAAATGGTGCGCAAAAAAATATAATAAAAATACAGGTTTGGATAATACTACTGTTCAAAGCACATGGAAACAAGTTGTAAACCAGCAGAATTTATTGTTGAAATACGTAGGATAAAGTGGAAACAGTCATCATGTTGCACTCAAATAAAAAGAATACTACACCTTATATTGAAACAGAAGACAAAATGGTGCGCAAAAAAATATAATAAAAATACAGGTTTGGATAATACTACTGTTCAAAGCACATGGAAACAAGTTGTAAACCAGCAGAATTTATTGTTGAAATACGTAGGATAAAGTGGAAACAGTCATCATGTTGCACTCAAATAAAAAGAATACTACACCTTATATTGAAACAGAAGACAAAATGGTGCGCAAAAAAATATAATAAAAATGCAGGTTTGGATATTACTGCTGTTCAAGGCACATGGAAACAAGTTGTAAACCAGCAGAATTTATTGTTGAAATACGTAGGATAAAGTGGAAACAGTCATCATGTTGCACTCAACTAAAAAGAATACTACACCTTATATTGAAACAGAAGACAAAATGGTGCGCAAAAAAATATAATAAAAATACAGATTTGGATTAATAAAGATATTGTTGGTCCTGAATGTAACAGGCGGAGTGAGAAACTCATCATTTCTGCAATACTGATACCAAACAAAAGAGTTTGAGCTGTCCAGCAGATGATAAGCTTTGATAAAATTCTCTTGCAATTGGTGCAGTGTTTTACAGCCAGTACGTGTGTAAAGAGCCTGTTTTTAAAGGAATATGGAGCTAGTCAGGTTATGGCTTGATGAAAACCATTTATGATAGTGCAAATGTGATAAGATGGGAATCGGTAGAATGGGGACTCTACCTCGGGTAGTAAGGGACATTACGCTAGGGACATTAGGCGCATTTCCTTGGATTGAAAAAGTCCGCTGGCGAAGTTGGCACAGATGTTTTACTGAAGTTATGAAGCTGCAATTTGATGAGTGTTGTTCGAAGGGGTCATAGAAAGGTGCTGATATGATGTGATAAACCCAGGTATAGGCATAACACATGATACGAGGAAATTAGCACCTAGTGAGGAGCAGAAATATGATCTTTCCCCGTTGGTAACAAATAGTTTCTGGTGTCCTCACAACAAAACAAATTACAGTAGTAGTAGAAGGGGAATGTTTTTGAAATAGGAGCAAAAGAGGAGGAGGAGGAATGTATGGAAGAAGTGCGCCGATAAAAGATGCAGATGGTGATCAAAGAGGCTGTAGTAGAAGAAAACAGAAATTTAACTGTTACAATTGCAATCAATAGTCACAGACAGCAGCTTTAAAAAGCATGAAGTTAAAGGGTCAAAACGATTTTTCTGTAGATTCGAGAAAGCTTTGTTGCAACCATGACAAACTCCTGTTTCTCATGGTTGCAATCAGGAATTTTGAAGAGGCACTACAAAAATTTTTATGGCCGAGTAGCCAAGTATCTCATTGCAACAAAAGCACGGTATTTTACAATTGCCTCTACTTTTAATGTCATTTAAGGGTGAACTGTGTAAAAACCTATTATTTCCCCCAAGAAATGGTTTACTAAAGTACCATTACTATTACAGAATATTAAAAAAGAGGCAAAAGGTTTTTTGCCATTCCAATCGTGATTTTTTTCATGAATAAATGTCTGTTGTCAAGCTAAAATGGTAAATGGGAGATATATAGGTTGTTGCCTCTTCAAAATTCTTGACACTTCCAAATATGGAATCAAATTAAAGTGTAACACTTGCGATCTGCTAGAGACAAATGAGATACTTCTCCCTTAGTAATAAAAACTACCACAGTTTCTCTTTTTGGTGACATTGAGTATATATATACCGCCTGTAGTGCTAAATGTTTTATTGTTAAGTACTATCCATCGTGATAAATAACATCATTGTGGAAGCCGTTCAATAAACTACAACTAATACGTACGTATGCAGCATATATTAGTGTTACCACAAATTGCAAACACTAGCTAGTATCTTATGGGCATGTACCATGTATTAAAGAGAATGATAAAGCGGGGCAAAATAAAAAGAATGTCCTTTAAATGCTACATATTTGGCAATCACTTCAATATGCTGATTCCAACAAAGATCATTGGCAAAAGAGAATTTCGTAAAATATCAGCGGAGTAAAATATTTGGTTATAAAATGGCCAGGTTAAAAACGTAGCGTAGTAAGATCAAGAAATAGAGCATCAAACCAAGGCAGAACTCACTTAAACTCAGTTATGCAAGGCAAAAAACATTAATCCTTGTAATAAGGTAACACAACCCATTAGTTTAATATAATTGAACGTGAAGCCTAGAAAGAACTTGCTTAATCCAGCCGATAACTTACTAAAACCAATTATTTAGGGTGATGGAGATTAAAGCCATAGACGAACGTACTGAAAAAAAGTTATCGAAGGTGATGAAGCTCAAAAAGATTTGCTCAAACCCAGTTGTCAAGTATGGTAGAGGAGGATGCCATGAAGAAGCTTGCTTAAACCAGGCTAACGAAGACGATAGAGTGTGAATCCATGGCAAAGCTTGCTGGACTGCATTTGTTTTAGGTTATAGACCTTGAAACCATGAAAGAACTATTTCAGACCAGGTTAGGTGCATACATTTTTCTGCCACTTAGTACTTTGATTTGTTGTATAATTTTCAAAATCTAAGGTTGCTTAAGTGTAACTTGCACCACCATGGTAATCAACAGTGTTTCATAGTAAGGGTTGATATTTTTATGGTTATTATTAGCGTTATTCATTTAAAAAGTATTTAATTAAAAGTTGCAATGATGTGTTTCTTTCGTTTAAAAAAATACTCCTATTTTTTCGTTTTTATTTAGAGTTCAAATATTCGAAGAGGGTCATTTGTGCTCTAACCATTTCCTCGTACACTGCCATCATGGTAATTATTATAATCTTAGATTCAGTTGTTTGCATTTGTTTTTATAGACATTAGAATCCACTAGATTTCCATTAGATTAAAAAACATCTAATTCGAAAGACTTCACTTTACATGTCAGTAGGTATCAATAGCATTGATTGCAAATGTAAGGCAACCACTACAAAATGATGATTTCTAGCGTTATTTATTACAATTTTGTAGCTGATCAAATATAAGAATCTCTTTTCTGGGTCTTTTTATTTTATGCTATTGGTAAGGAAATGATTAGTAGGCACTAAGAGAAATACAATTCAAAAGCCAACTGAAAAATAGAGGCGTTTCATTAGGACCTGGAAAGTTGATGCACCTAAACTGTGCTGATCATTGTCATTGGAGATACTGGACGTTGTCACTTTATTTATATTTCTTGTCATTTTAAGTGATTGTAAAGGCTTAAATGGCACACGCAGTAAAACCCTAAAATAAGTAATAACCACTTCATAAAAATATTATTTACTTAGAAGTCTTAATGGTGAGAATCAATCTTTTTGCCCATATTCCTTTGGTAGAATCAATCTTTTTGCTCATATTCCTTGGATGCTGCTGAAACACAATATTTCAGCACAAAGACTACACAAAGCCATTTGACCAAGTTAAACATGAAGTATTGTTAAAAATACTACAGGGTTTGGATGTAGATGGAAAATATATAAGACTAATAAAAAACCTTTATTGGGAGCAGAATTTAAGTGATGTTCATCACTGCCATTCGTATCCATACTGCCGGAATTGGTATGACCGAGTAAATCCAACGAGGTACTAACTTTACTTTTCAAACAGATAGAAGCATTGAAATTGCCTAGCTGTATACATTCAACTTCTGGATTTTTATCACGTTCAGTCTTAGCTTTGTCCAATGCATAGTAGAAGGAATTATTTGTTGATTGTGATTCGGTTGCATCAGTTGGAGCATAAACATTAATGATCAACAATCTTGTTGATCATTATTGTTATTAATTAAAACAGCAATCGTGTTATACATGCAGTGTAGCTGATATGATCCATGCTGTTAAATGTTCCTTGTATGTCTCCAGCTTCATATCAGGGGCCAGAATTATCCCTACTCCATATTTCTTGTTTCGCATCTGGCCATTCCAGGTCCACTACCAGAGGATTCCGTATCTCTTGTGCAGTCTTGGTGTCTTCATGGTCCAGTTGACTGCAAGAAAGAAGATAAAAGGTGGTAAGAGGCAGCCATGTTTAACTGACGTCTTGACTCCAAAGCTTTCTGTAAGCTTTCCACCATGAAGCACCCGGCAAGTCCGTTCTTCGTATAAGTTCTTGAACAGGTAAACAGTTTGGTTGGCACTGTGTAGTAGCGAAGCAGCCTCCAGAGGGTTCAGAGTTTACACTGCAAAATGCCCTCTCTTGACCCATGAAACTGATGTTCAGTAAGGATTTTCACCCCAAAGGCTGCTCAATGGTGATAGGTGATGATTTGATTGGTGTATAATCTGTTTTGGCTACAGCTGACCTGATGTTCTTTGATTAAGAAGTCAACTGCACCTTTCATTCTCTCAGGAGAATCCTGTTGAGGACCTTTCTAGGTATTGACAAATAATTCCATTTGTTGCTATGGCTAATCTCTTCTTTCTTGGGTGGTTTGATAAGGTTGCCCTCCTTTCAGTCTACTAGTACTTCTTTTTTTTTCCCAAACCTTTAAAAAAAGAGAATACCGCATTTCTCCAGATCTGCCCTGGGTCTTTCTGTTGGGATGTTATCTCTTCTCTGGTAGCCAGCTCACTATTGCTGCGCACAGATGTCCATGTCATTGTCAGCAGAGTTGATGACTGGGGTACGTAGAGGTATGTATATGTTTCAGGAGCTCTGAGAAGTTCCCTGCCAATCTGTTCAGTTCTCTCGCAGTTCTTAGGATGGCCTCCAGGCTTTTGCTCCATTTGCCCGACCGTTGTTGACTGTGGCCCGTTTTTGCTTTCTGTTCTGGATCTTGTGCAGTATGTCTGCCATTATATATACCTTCTGTTCATATCTTGTGGGCCCCACTACTTTCTGGCAAGTTAACAGAAGTGCCTTTCACTTTCTGCTACTGCTTCTCAATGGCAGTCTCTTCTTCAAGCAATTTGTTTAGGATTTGGAAGTTATTGATGATCGGCATCTTGAATACTCTTAGAGTCTTTTAGTGGACTTACGTTTTAATTCTACCTCTTTTTTGTTCCTTTCATCCAGATTTTCTTCATCTTTAGTTTCAACTTAGCTACCAGCAGGTTGTGGCCAGATGTGACGTTTGCGCCTTTATTTATCTTTATATTCTGTAGGGATGTTAATCTCTTAGCCATACAAATGTGGGAGATCTAGCTTACTGTTACTATGTTTAGTAATACCCATGTTGCCTTGTACTTTTTTTGTGGAGAAAGTGCAGCCGCCAATGACCAGGTTGTTCATTGTGCAGAAGCCTGTGAATCTCCCGCCTTTCTCCCCCTGTCCGTGTCTTCCCATCATTTTTTCTTAGCCGTTGTTGTCTTGTGTGATATTTGCATTTAGATCCCTTTTCAGGATTTTGTATTTTTCTGGGTACTTAAAAGTGTCATTTTTCAGTCCGTCGTAGAACTGAGCTTTAGCTTCTTCATCAGTGTTGTTGGTCGGACCATGCCACTGTACATTGTTAATTTCTATCTTCATTTTGGTCCCAAAATCTGCACAATACCTGGTCTTGTACAGGTCTTGACAGCCTCAGTACCACGCCGTCTATATCTGTAGCATTATTCTTTTCTTGACTGAAATACAACAACAAATCTCCTATGAGGAGTCACCTTCTTCTTGAATGTATCCAACGAGTTTCGCTGATTCCAAGCAAGTTGAGATTGTAGTACTTCATGTCTGGAATTACTTTCGATATTGTCCCCATCTCATACATGATCCTCGCATTCCATGTTGTGGCAAAAGTAACAATACTGGTGGTTTTATTAGCAACAGAAGCGGCAGGAGCAGCAGCAGGAATAGTAGTAGTAATAGTAATAGTAATAGTAATAGTAATAGTAATAGTAATAGTAATAGTAATAGTAATAGTAATAGTAATAGTAATAGTAATAGTAATAGTAATAGTAATAGTAATAGTAATAGTAATAGTAATAGTAATAGTAGTAGTAATAGTAATAGTAATAGTAATAGTAATAGTGGTAGTAATAGTAATAGTAATAGTAATAGTAGAGTAGTAGTAGTAGTAGTAGTAATAGTAGGAGTAGTAGTAGTAGTAGTAATAGTAATAGTAATAGTAATAGTAATAGTAATAGTAATAGTAGTAGTAATAGTAATAGTAATAGTAATAGTAATAGTAGTAGTAGTAGTAGTAGTAATAGTAGGAGTAGTAGTAATAGTAAGAGTAGTAGTAGTAGTAGTAGTAATAGTAGGAGTAGTAGTAGTAGTAGTAATAGTAATAGTAATAGTAATAGTAGTAATAGTAATAGTAATAGTAATAGTAATAGTAATAGTAATAGTAATAGTAATAGTAATAGTAATAGTAATAGTAATAGTAATAGTAATAGTAATAGTAATAGTAATAGTAATAGTAATAGTAATAGTAATAGTAATAGTAATAGTAATAGTAATAGTAATAGTAATAGTAATAGTAATAGTAATAGTAATAGTAATAGTAATAGTAATAGTAATAGTAATAGTAATAGTAATAGTAATAGTAATAGTAATAGTAATAGTAATAGTAATAGTAATAGTAATAGTAATAGTAATAGTAATAGTAATAGTAATAGTAATAGTAATAGTAATAGTAATAGTAATAGTAATAGTAATAGTAATAGTAATAGTAATAGTAATAGTAATAGTAATAGTAATAGTAATAGTAATAGTAATAGTAATAGTAATAGTAATAGTAATAGTAATAGTAATAGTAATAGTAATAGTAATAGTAATAGTAATAGTAATAGTAATAGTAATAGTAATAGTAATAGTAATAGTAATAGTAATAGTAATAGTAATAGTAATAGTAATAGTAATAGTAATAGTAATAGTAATAGTAATAGTAATAGTAATAGTAATAGTAATAGTAATAGTAATAGTAATAGTAATAGTAATAGTAA
>RDPX01000646.1:103459-119959 GCA_003991215.1 Morbakka virulenta
AAAAGCTGTCGAAACTTAAAGAAACCCTGAAGATACTCTACAGAGGAACATCAATTAATGTAACAAGTGAATACAAGTATCTGCGTGTTCAAATTGATGGCACTTTAAACCTGAACAGTCATTTTGATAGTGTCTTCCGGAAGTCAGCTAACCGTCTCAAGCTACTTGGTAAATTAAGACCTCAACTTGACTTAAAATCTGCAAAACCCATTTACAATTCAATGGTGGTACCTACTCTTACCTATTGTAGTGTTCTTCAAGCTAACTTTAGTTCGACAAAACTGAAGTCGTTACAAATGCTGAAAAGTCGTGCTTCAAAGATAATCTCCGAAAACAAAAGAGACTGTTGAATTACCATGCCTTCAAAACGTAACAAAACGTCATCTCTGTTACTTCGTTCGTAAGTTCATGGTTAAAGACGTATGTGAACAGTTTGGTGAATATTATCAACTCATTCTGCACAATCACGGTACATGCAATAACGATCTTTCCTTGAGACTACCAAAAATGAGGACAGAATATGGAAAAAGAGCAGTTTCGTTTACTGGCGCGAAAATGTACAATGATCTACCAATGGATGTGAGAAAGATAACAAAATTAAATTCTTTTAAGTTATCAGTTAACAATTTTATAGTTGATCAGTTTTTATTTTTAAATCCTTTAAATTACTATTAAAGTAGTTTTTATCTTAATTGTACAGGACGCACATTGATAACAGCATATCTTTTTGTTGAAGTGTTTTATCCTGTATAAAGATTCATTATAAATAAATAAACAAAATAAATAAATAAAATAAATAGACCTACTCTTTTCAGCGCAGCTTAACCTTCGCCTGTGCTGTCAATCTTATTGCATTTGTCACCCAGCCTGCTTAAAATATACAACTGACGTACTTCCACCCCATCGTACTACCCACTGTAACAACAAACAGATCTGAATTGCCTTGTTTTCATCTGAGGGTATCGTTGTCAAACAATAGCGACTTTCTGGCGTGCATTATTGCTTTTCTATCCGTTATTGTTGTATATTTGTTTGCAAAATCCAATGCAAGCACGAGAAGTGTTTGTGAGATAAAGGGGTAAAGAGGTACAATGTCAAAAGTCAAGACTCTAATAAATTCTTTTTAATCAAGGTTGGTAAATCAGTCATTCATCCAGTATTATAGCATGTGGTAGCTCTTATTTTTTTTATTATTGATGCGAGTGAGAATTTGCCAGCTCACAATTTCTAAAAGGCACTTTGTGGAATTGATTAGTCTGCATGGCCCCTTTGGTGGAAAGGATTCTTTGTGGTCCTTGATTATAACAAACACTTGTTGTTGGAGCAATGTTTCCACTGTATCAAACTTCGAGGTAATAACCATTAATTCTCCGTTGATTTTTTTACTGTGCATCTGTAGTCAATCTGATGGTTGCATTGCAATGTGAGTGAAACGTATGTTATTTTAGAAGCCCTTATGCTTTGCTGCTTTAACTGACATTATATTTAATTTTCTGGCAAAGGAAATGTATTTGCAAGTAGTAGGAAATTTTGAAATAACAGTCTCACAATGTTTTTGTTGTTTTTCCATTTTTAGCTTCATATTATGTGGCTACAGCTTGTACTGCACTCGTCCTCATTTTTGTATTTATGAATATGTTGAAGTGGTACAGGTATGTTTGAACCCAATGACTTTTTAGTGCTGTGTTTGTTAATAGTTTTTAGTGCATGTAAGTGCTTCCACCTCCGTCATTGTTGAAAAGTGCTAACCTCAGTTAGTGAAACAATTCTAGACTTGCGGCAAAGCTCCGGGCAATGATTGAGCTGCAAGAGACGTGTCCAGAACAAAGAAAACCACTGCAGCTCGCCTTTTTTATCATACAACAGCTTTTGACTTGATTAGCAAAAAAAGTCTTCACTCTGCTGCAAAGTATTTGATTGTTTTCGCACCTCTTCAGATTGGATTTGATTGTTCTTTACGATGTATCATTCTCGGACCCCTTCCCAATTACTAGTGGAGTGAGACATGTGTACGTACCCACCCAAACACTATTTTGCACCTTCTTCTCCATGCTGCCACCCAACACCTTTAGCAAATTGGAATATGGAGTGTATCTCTACACTAGTTTTCATGTTTTCACAATCGTCAGCTATACAAAATGTGACGATTGTGAAAACATGAAGTTTTGTTGATTTTTTTTTTGTCATTCACTATAAATGTATATATGTCAATGACAGACTCTAAATGTCACTGCACCGGTGTTGCTGGTGTAATGAGAGCTATAAACGTTAGATATACAAGAAAAGTAGGCCGATCAAGGTAATTAATCAAAATTACTCTTTTTAATAGAGGTATATATATATATATATATATATTCTTTGTATCCGATTATAGATCCAAAAGAGGAAGGAGACTTATGCATACCTCTATTAAAAAGAGTAATTTTGATTAATTTCTTTGATCGGCCTACTTTTATTGTTTTGAAATGCAACACTGTTCGCTTTTGATCTTAATTTTTATTTTAGTTTAGTTTTTATTTTGTGGTGATGTGACTTTTTTCGTGAGATAGGCTAATATTGAGTATAGTCATGTGATAATGCTTTCCCATCCAATAACTTGAGGACTGTCATATGTGTCTATGCAAACTGTTTCAGCATTATTCCTAAATATTAACTATATTTTTTAAAACAAATGAATCTTTCCTCAAAATTATATTATAAAAACAAGCAAACTTCACAAGAAAAGACAACAAAAATTGTTATGAACTGTTATGAAGGCATAAATATGGAAAGTACTCTAGTCGCCTTTGTGCACAACACATCAATGGAACTAAAAGAATCGATCATGAAATAGAATCACAAAACTCATTGTCACTAAGCATTTAATAGTTCCAATAAGAGAACTTCCATGAACAGTCAGAGTTCAAAAAACCTGCAAGACTTTCAGCGATGAACACTTGTTGTCTCCCTTTGCAGAAGCCAACAGTAGTCTCCTAGCATCTCAGGGTTCCAGCGACCTTGATAGCGGTGCTCAATGGTCGCAATGGTCTGATGGAAATGTTCCCCGTGATCATCACTGACTGAACCAAGGTTTTCTGCGAAGAAGGCCAGATGAGAGTGCAGGTAGTGCATCTTAAGTGACATTCAGCAGCCAATGCTTCGAAAGTCGTCAATCGTCTTGTAGTCTTCTGACTTTTTGTTTCCAAGATTTCCAAGCTCTCTGTTCCTTTCCTGAGAAGAGTTTTGGGAATGTGGGGTCATTCACTAGGTCCCTAATTTAGGGTCCAATGAAAACTCCAGCCTTCAACTTTGCCTCACTGACCTTGGTGAACTTCTCCTGAAGGAATTTAAAACCTGAGCTTTGTTTAACCATGGCCTTCACAAACTGCTTGATAAGCCCTAGTTTGATGTGCAATGGAGGAAGGGGTTTGTAGACCCAGTAACAGTCCAATGAACTTGAAGTCTCCACAAATAGCCTATTCATGTTCAGTATACTTGATGAGGCCTAATACCTTTTGCATTGTATGATATGTTTCTAGTAAGCCAACAACATGTGCAATGGGTATGCTTGGATTTTTATTTCCATTGTGCAGTAGAACTGTTTTTAGGCTGGCTACCGAGAAATCTATGAATAGTCTCCATTCACTGTTGTACATCTAATGTTCATAGCTCTCATTACACCAGCAACATCAGTGCAGTCACATGTAGAGTCTGGCATTGGGGAAAACTTTGTCATTTCTACATTTCGTGTACGGAATGCTGTTATTTTTGTGGATGAGTGAAGCATGTACCATTTCTTCAACCTGAAAGCTAAGATTTCCGAGCGCTGCTTTGGCAGCATTAAATCCCTTGCGAGGTCATTACATTCAGGCTGTGTGACGAGGTGCACATCAGACCTTGAACCTGAAAGCTCTACTTCGTGATATGAAGCTTTTGGCGAGTCACCAACTTCACTGGATGATTGTGTTTCTTCTTTCAGCTGAGAAGTACTGGGCACTGGTAGGTCATCATCATTGTGTGTTACTGGTTGAATAGCTGGCCTGAAACAAACTAAGAATCGACTGTCGTGATGTGCACATTCTCCAAATTTTAAAAAGGAATTTTCAAATTTTTAAACAAAGATTATGATTTTGAAATGAAAGTAACCTAAGCTTATATATAGGCTTATCCAGAAAATTTTCTATCAAAATCACACAAAAATGTTGTAGCCCACCTGACGACGGCATATTTGGTGACACGCCTCGCATTACCAACTCCACGATTGAATTCCGTCAAACAAAAATGCCAGTCAGAAATGTAATCTGTTGGTTCACGCCAAATCATAGGATCGCAAACTTCATCTTCTTTCGATGTCCACTCTTCCAGCGATGTAATCAAAAGGAACAAGTAATACAGCAATATTGTGGAGCCTATGTTTTATCCAGATCAGGTTCAGAATCGAAATAACTTTCGTATCGTCTAATTAAGAAAATTTGTAAATTTCTTGCATCGAGACACTGCAGTATATTTTCCACAATTATTACATGCGTTATCTGGATGATTCTTACAAGCACGACGTGATTTGGCAGACATGAATTCTCGTACAGCAAAGTGATAGCAAAGTGCTATCAAGTAGGCAGATTAGGCGACTTTTGTAAGTGTGATGATCCATCGACATGAATCTTTGTGGATTAGGCTACACGTTCTATCATATTGTGAATCAGACTATTACTGTGCTACTATAAAAATACCACTCAATACGGAATACGTCAATGGACCAGAAAATATTAGTCAACCCAGATCCTTTGTGCCTAGGCCTACACGTAGGTCTTTTAACTACATCGGATATTTAATGAAAAAGAATGGAGGAAATCACTGAATGAATCAACCTGCTATTTACATATTGGAGAGATGCATTCAGACTGTGCAAAGACATAAAAAGATTAGGAGATTTAACAAATACATCACCCAGCACGATTGCCTAAAAGTATGCAAACTTCCATATAGAAAAAACCCTTCAAAGCTCCGTGAAAAAAAAATCCGTACGGCAGAATATCTTTTTATTATCATATTCGTAATCAGCACCCACGAATTGACTAAAATGCACTAATTTGATTGAAGTGGCATTTTGAGTGCAAAGCAGTGTAGTTAGTTTTGGACAGAATTTCAGTATGAAAGCTATTATCAGATTTGTAGCCATTTTTGCTACTTTTCTAGACACTGCGATTTAACTCTAAACTAACAACAAATCTTAGCACTAAGCCTTTTTTTCCCCATGTACTAGCGAGTTACCACACATAAAGGCTGAAAGCCACTCGAGGTTGGGGGTTAATGAGATTGATAGACTGACAGGTGGAGGATGATAAGTATTGTGAAAGGGACAAAAGATATAAATGAATGAATAAAATTTGATGACTTATAAGGAAGGTTTTGACAAGTGTTTATTGACATTTGATTTAAAGATTTTCATGCTGTAGTCCTGAACGCAATCTTGTGGCAGAGTGTTCCACAGATTGGAAATTCTTGGAAAAACCCTCTTTTCATGGAATTCTGTTTGATGTTAGGCACATGGAGGAAGAAAGGAAAATTCTTTGCAGTAGTGGTAGCAAGACGCGTTCTTGCTGTAAAAGTTTCACGAGGAAGAACTAGGGATTGAAGCTCAGTAAAGCACTTACCATGGAAATACCGATAGAGTAGAGAAAGACTAACAATGTCTTTTCTGTGAGAAAGGGGCTGTAGAGAACTGAACAGATCTCCAACAAGATTGCAAAGTCGATTTTAAACTCTGTCAAGGCAAAAAAGAGTGCTCTGGGCAACACCACCCGAGATGTGGCAGCAGTACTCCATCTTAGGGAGTATCTGACTTTTGTACAGGTAGAGGATTGTATCAGGCGTCTAATACTTTCTGGAGCCGTAGAAATATCCAACCATTTTCCGATGACGCATTTCACTTTAGATCAGGAGTGAAAGTCAGTCCTAGTAGCCCTAGCTTATCAAAGCAAGGGGCTTCTTCAAGAAGAGAACCATTCATTTTAACTGAAGCAAAACTAGGATCTGTACGTTGGTAGTGAAAGGAGAGAAGCTTGGTTTTTATAGGTGTTAAAAGTAACAAGCCATTCCATCCCCCCTTTCACTACATACCCCAGGTCAGAAGAATGGGAATCCGCAAGACCTTGATCACCAATGCTCTTCCAGGTGCAGTCATAGACAGTTGTGTCGTCTGCATAGATGTCAACAAATTATCTCAGAATGTGATTTGGAAGACCATTAATAAAAATCAAGAAAAGAGTTGGGCTTAGAATAGAACCTTGAGGAACACCGACGTTGATACAATGTGCTTCTGATTTCTGCCCATTAACAACTACCTTCGTAGACCTATCAGAGAGAAAGGATTGGATCATTTTGAAAACATTGCCAGATATTCCATAGCTAGCAAATTTGTAAAGCAACCCTTTGTGCCAAACCTTATCAAAGGCTTTTGATATGTCAAGAGCCACTGCCCTAGAAACAAAGCACCCATCAAGATTCACTGATCCTATGAGATATCATAGTCAGCACATCAGCAGCTGATCTTGCTGTACAAAATCCATATTTCTTGTCACTAAGTAGATTGCTTTTAATGAAGTGATTGACAACTGCTTGGTTTATCATGGATTCAAACAACTTACTAAAGAGACTGATTGGTCTATAATGAAATGAAAATGACTGTTCCCCAGTATTTTTTAATACTGAGCAGACCGGTGAAATTTTCAAAGGAGATGGAAAGCATTGCTCTTTTAAGCAACAATTAAATAGCTTTCTAAGGATAGGTGCAAGTTGCGGCAACAGATTCTTAAGGACAATGGCTGGAATATTCATAGGACCAATTGCTGGAATCAAGGTCCTTGATAAGTTTGGCAATTTCCCTGACAGTTAAATGGATAACGCTTGGTGTCTTTTCAGTCAATTGGGGAAATTCTGGAAGTGGATGCCCTTGATCGTCAAGGGTGGAATTTGAAGCAAATATAGTTGCAAAAAGCTTTTCCTTGTCAGAAGCTGAGGAAATCACCTCAGGGCCGTTAATGATGGTTGGAATAGAGGTTTTACATCTGTTCAGTAATTTGTTTGTTACCCTTCAAAACTCTCGAGAGCCACGTCTCTGCTCAGCAATTCTAGACTTTACAGATTGGGCATAGGACTCTTTAGCATTTCGTATAATCCATTTGCAGTCGTTCCGAGCGATTCTAAAGGCAGCTTTAGCTTCAGGGCATCTGTTCCAATGACAGCAATGGAAGTAGTGATTTGGGTGAGCAATAACAGCAGCATACACAGGGGTATACCATGACTGGCTGTTTGCTCTCTGTTGGAATTTTTTACAAGGTATAAAACTCGCAATTCCAGCGATTAACCAACTAGATATATCACTATTAATAAGGGACAGATTCTTTTTGAAAACTGAGCGCAAAGGAATTTTAGAGATAAAAGATCTAAAGCTATCCCAATCAACCTTTGTGTATCGATACACACTGCAATGGAAAGGGACATCAGAGGACTCTTTGAATTTAGATTTTATCCTAATGGAAACAACTGAGTGATCAGAAGATCCCAAAGGAGATAGAACAGTAGGTGTACACTGTTTTGTGCAAGTTTTCAGAAAAAGATCAAGAAGGCTTGCAAAATGTCCATCTATATCAGGTACGCGGGTGGGTTTATCTACAACTTGGGTTAACTCATAACCGGAGGAAAAGTCGTGACAAAACCTTCCTTTATCATCAGTCTTGTTGGAATAGACTAGCCATTCGACATTGTGAACATTAAAGCCACCACATATATGAATGTTAGCAGAAGGATATTCAGACAGGATCTTGTCAATTTTTTGAAAGATTTCAATGACAGTACCTCCTTCGTCTTGGGGATGATAGAGGGCAAAGATGGAAGAAGTGCTTTGATCAAGAGCTACACGGAAAGACATATAAGGTAACTCGGGATCTTCATTTGAAATGTCCCTACGACATGGAAAACAATCTTTGATGTAGGCACAAAATCCATGGCCATTAAACACGGTAGGTCGTGTTTAGTGGTCATAGTAGAATAACCTGTTATCTTGTTGAGATCATCAGAATTTGATGGGCCGATGCCGGTTTCACAAACCGGCCCACATTTGGTAGTGCTGGCACTCACGGGCACATTCAACCCGTTTGTGCTGTGGGGCTGAGAAACAGGCATAAGCCCATTCTATACTAGTCTTTTCGAATGTCCCGGTGGTAATTATCATTGCCTTCTAGCACGGATTCTGACTTAGAGGCGTTCAGTCATAATCCTACAGATGGTAGCAACAAGTCAGTTTTGGTCTCATGTAAATGAATTTCAACCTCTAGAAAGTTAGAACGCAGACCCCTAATGTTGGTAAAGGAGACTTGATAGTAGGGATCCACGTTAGCAGTTGAGGAGCTGGGTTTGCACTTATTATTTTTTTGAGAAAAAGACACTGTAGAAATATGTGGAGGAGGTCAGTAGATGTATTNTAAAAAAAGTTTGAACAAATCAGGAGAACGAAGGATAAACCTCAGAGCATCGTAGCAACAAGGCTACTCTAACTTTTACAATACCTTGTTCTTTACTTAAGTCGTCTGCAAAGGATTTATCTCCGAGAATCCTCACATTTGGTAGTGGTGGCCCTGACGGGCACATTCAGCCCGTTTGTGCTGTGGGCTGAGAAACAGGCATAAGCCCATTCTATACTAGTCTTTTCGAATGTCCCGGTGGTAATTATCATTGCCTTCTAGCACGGATTCTGACTTAGAGGCGTTCAGTCATAATCCTACAGATGGTAGCAACAAGTCAGTTTTGGTCTCATGTAAATGAATTTCAACCTCTAGAAAGTTAGAACGCAGACCCCTAATGTTGGTAAAGGAGACTTGATAGTAGGGATCCACGTTAGCAGTTGAGGAGCTGGGTTTGCACTTATTATTTTTTTGAGAAAAAGACACTGTAGAAATATGTGGAGGAGGTCAGTAGATGTATTGTAAGCAGACACAAAGAGAATGAATGAACTATCTTTGAGAACCATTGAAGATAGAAGAGCTGTAGCAATTCCCACTAACATGTCATCGAGAGGCCACACTGGAAACTACTACATGGTCCAGACTCCATTCACAAAATGGCAATACAGCAGCCCCGATATTATACACCTGCTGACAGGATAGCCTCCTTGGGAGTTACCCCAAGTTTCGGGACCCTGTGCTATCAGGTGGATAACGTCAATCCAGGTAAACGTTTACCTCCGGCACCCTTATTAGTGACTTGGTGTCAAAAAAAGAAAACCCCCATAACATCCCCGCATACCACACACAATAAACAACAACTGACCCTGAAAACAGCAATAACAGATAACAGCTTCTGCCTTTGTCAGAAACATCACCAATGGAGTATGAGGACTAAAGGACAAAATAAGGAAAGCGAAGTTACGAGGCTACCAAAAGTAAACACAAGGTTCACTTTCTACTCTCCATTTGTATGGATGGCTGTTGGCGCCAATAGAGCTCCTCTGCCCTTAGACAGCTGTTGTTTTTAGTGCTACAAGGTGTCCACAACATTCACCTCATCAGACAAGCCAAGGCTGCCTGATGGGGGTTCTACTTTAGACGCCAACATCTCGACCATGAAACAGGTTGTAGTAGTTTACATTATACTAGCAGCAGGTATGAAAGAAGAGCTGACCTGGCTTGCCCATGTCCATCAGTTTCTTTATTATTTTTCAAATCTACCCCAATTTCTTTCGACGTCACTCCCCAAATCATCTGTATTAATCGAAATGATCTGCATTGGTTTGTTAGACTATGGGGGGCATAATAAGTCCTTTGCTAATAAGAGAATTATAGTAATAGAATATGTTTAATATCGTTAAACAAATCTCTTTAATTGATAGTTTTACATTCTTAGGGCTACAGAAAAGCAAGAATTTTACTTTAAAATCCCTGTACAATTTGTGGTAACTGGCACATAAAGGTCGTGGGATCAAGAATACCATTTCATTAAATTACAATAATATGATGTCAGATCAACCTAGTTTAGAGGATGCTTATCCTGAAGTTCCTTGCTCGTCCTTTGGAAGGAACAAAAGCCTTAAAGATATACTTGTAAATTCTCCCTTGTTTACCAAGTTTACTCCCCACGGGTCCATGGGCCAGCAATTTCAAAATCCCATTTGCACCATTTCTCACTCACGTCAAAAATATTACTTATCCGACCTTACAAAAGTTATTTTTTATCTCACACAGTAGCTGTACTCCCGTGCTGTTTATGGTGCTGTGCCTTGTAAATGTCAAAATAGTTTGTATGCTCTATCACATTCTCTGTCCATTTAGTTTTACAAGACAGTTTTCAACTTGAAGAGACAATTCCTTTTTTAATAAGGACAAGTGGAACTCTTGTTTAAGTACAAAATAGTCAAGTAGAATAAACATGCGAGTAGAATTCAGCACCATATTTTATGATATATTTTTTTCGTGACTTATTTTTTTCTCAGCTTATCATCCCACAACCTTTACATTTTTCAATCATTATTTATCAACCCCATTTTTATTACGTTTCACTTTACCACCAGACCAGTACTTAGTTACTATTAAATTATTTATACTCAACGTGTTGTATTGAGGAAGGGTTTGGAATAAGCTAAAACGTTTACAAGAAAGGACTCTTCGGGGAGGAGAAGAAAAATGGTAAAAGTTAGATATTCTTAAAATTACTCCATCATTTCTTCAAGCTTTAGTTAAGGAAAAACAATGACCATTAGATAGTAAAAAATAGAATAAATGTGATGAAAGAACAGTTGCCGGAAGCGGAAGGTATCCATACATTGAGTCAGTTTCATTGTTACCCTCTGTGTAGTGTTTTGATTCCACTTACTGAAGTAATACGTATTCAACATCGTGGGGTATCAGTATCAGGGTATCAGCACCCATCCATCAATGCAGACAAATATCTTTTAAGACCTCAGTATAGCTTTACAGCAAAACAGTCTATTCTGACCAGTTAAATGATACTCCATTAAACTTCTTTGTGTATACATGAAAGTAATAAATGACAAGAATCAATGGCTGCATTTTTATTTACTCTTTCTTGCTTTTTGCAGAAAACATATCATGCAATTACGGAAAGGTGATAAAAAATGGCTTCCTTCTTCGATTGTACGAGGTGAAATGAAGGCAGCAAACGTACTTGTACGTGATTTTATTTAATGTCATCTTTCTTGTGTTTGTTTTAAAAGATGGAGCTGTTTAATAGAAGCCACAGGGTTTACTTGTAGTGGCAACTTGTTGTTCAATGAAACAAATATAAATAAAGCAGCCTAAATTGTATTTTGAAAAAAATTGATTGTGGTAACTGGAATACATATTAATGAGGATGGACAAAACAATACTGTACAGTCATGATGAAATTCATGGGCATTCCGCTTTCAACCGGTAAGCCTATAGTCACATAGATTGGATCACAGATATCTAAGAAAATTTACTCTTTTATTCCCAAAGTAATCTATGCGTGTATTGTCAAAGTAGATTATTTTTGTACCATTTGGACTTCCTTGTTTCTTAAAGTTATTACTTCCATTACAAATTTCAGACTGTAGTTTGAAATATATAACTGAAGCTAATTTTACGAAGAAATTATATTCAAAACACACTTTCTGTAAAAAAGTTAGTCCTAGTTAGCTGTTACTAGGGTTTTTTTAGGATTATTGGTCCAACATCAAACTTGACATGTTTGTTCAATTAATATCTTAAGGAAAGAGTTGGGTTGTGATCCAAGTTGGACAGCTAAGATATCACCCACTTTGTCCACTTTGTTGACATTTTGACGAAAAATCTAAAGTAGAAATTGTAGATACGTATTACATAATAACATTAATAAGTATTTTCATCAGTTGATGTTCCATGGTGGATGGTTTTGGGTAGAACAGTACTCATACAGAAAAGTGGACAAAAGAAGTAAACAGGACAGTTATGGAATGCTACTATCGTAGTAAACCCTTTAATGAAGAAGGTAAACCTGTGAGATGGTATAGATAAAGAATGTTCCATGAGTGGAAAGAGAGACGTTTGTTTAAATCAACTGCGCAACGTGTATGTGATCAAGCAAGGGCTTTTAGAGTATGGATGCTTATCGGATCAACAAATAGAAATAACCAGAAGGGGAATAAAATCACAAACAGATGAAATGATGTGCTGGATGAATAGAGAGCTATAGATGAAGGTGGACATGACATTTGAAAGGTGGCAAAGTAAGGGGCCTAGGTGGAAGAGAAGGATTGAAAATAATATCAAAAGGCTAAAGCATGATGTACGTTAACTCGACAGGAAATCGAAGGAACAACTAGGTACAAAAGGGACTGCTATAAGAAAATTATAGAGTAAAACGAAACGGGAAGAATTGAAACAAAGAATTACTGCCAAAAGTGCAAAAATCATGCGATATGAGCAAAGAATCAAACAATTTCGAAAACATAGATTATTTAGTGGTGATCAGAAGAGAGTTTATCCTGAGTTAAGTGGAGGTGGTATTAGAACTGTTGAGGTGACTAATGTCAAGGAGAGCAGGAACTTTTGGAGTGACATCTGGAGTATTGAAAAGGAGCATAACAAGGAGATCAGTTGGTTGAAGGAAATGGAAGAAGAACTGATTAGTGAGCAGCAATCACAAGATGGCATCATTGTTACTTCAGAAATGGTGAAGAAGAANTGAGCAAAGAATCAAACAATTTCGAAAACATAGATTATTTAGTGGTGATCAGAAGAGAGTTTATCCTGAGTTAAGTGGAGGTGGTATTAGAACTGTTGAGGTGACTAATGTCAAGGAGAGCAGGAACTTTTGGAGTGACATCTGGAGTATTGAAAAGGAGCATAACAAGGAGATCAGTTGGTTGAAGGAAATGGAAGAAGAACTGATTAGTGAGCAGCAATCACAAGATGGCATCATTGTTACTTCAGAAATGGTGAAGAAGAAATGCAGAAAGATGCCCATTTGGAAAGCGCCAGGAAAAGATAAGGTACAAGGTTTGGGATTAAGTATCTTAGAAACTTGCATGACAGAATTGCTGAACAATTAAATAAGATATTAATTCAGAGAAAACTGTCTTGCCAAGTGGATGACTTGTGGCCACACCGTCCTATACCAAAAGGACAATTCAAAGAGAATTATTGTAGATGACTACCGCCCAATTACATGCCTCCCAATTATGTATAAGCTGTTGACTGGAGTAATATTTGAGGAAATGTATTGATATTTGGAAAGAGAAATGTTGTTGCCCGAAGAACAAAAGAGTTGCAGATGCAAGGTTCGTGGGACAAAACATTAACTATTAATCGACAAAACTGTTAAAGATTGTAAGAAAAGGCTCACTAATCTAGCTATGGCATGGATTGATTATGAAAAGGCTTGTGATTTTTTTGGAAAGAAATGTTTGGAATAGCAAAAAACGTGAGAGAATTTCTAGAGAAAAGCATGGAAAAGTGGAAGCTATTTTTTACATCTAATGTTATAGAAATGGGAGATGTAGTAATGAAACGAGGAGTCTTTCAAGGTGACAACCTTTCACCATTGTTATTTGTACTATCTATGATACTGAGGTCTCTTACTCTCAGAAGCATTAACGCAAAATTTGAAGGACATAGAAGACAAGTGTCCCTAAATCCAAAACGATCCATATATTTGGTGAGGATATAGACATGGAATTTGGAATTTGAAAAATGTGGTGTGCTAATAATGAAAAGGGGTATGATTACCACGTGTGAAGGTATAGATCTTCCGAATTGGGAGGTAATGAGGGAGGTTGAAGAGGAAGGTTATACATATTTAGAAATAATTGACAAGATCAAAGAGGTTGAAATGAAAAATAAGACAATAAAAGAGTATAAGAGGAGACTGAGACCAATTTTGAAATTCAAATTGAACGAGCAAAATAAGAAAATAGCGATAAATATGTGGGGAGTAGCAATTTTTATATATGGGACGGGGATAATTCAGTGGAGAGACAGTGAATTAAAAAGGATTGACAGGAAAACTAGAAAATCAATGATAATGTATGATTCGTTCCACCCCAAAAATGATGTTGATTGGCTTTATATGAGACGACAGGGAGATAGCAGAGGTTTAAATAGCATAGGAACGTTAGTAAGAACAGAAGAAAATACTCTCGGACAATGCGTTTGGAATTCTGAAAAAACGCCTACGAAAGATGTGAAAGTAGCCGAGACCATTCAAATGAAAGAAACCTGGAGAAGAAAGTGTTTAAAAAACAAAAAACGGTAGGAGTGTAAACAACAATGGTTGGAAAAAATATGTATGGCCAGTTTGTGAGAGAGGGTGCCGATATTGTGATAAAGAGAAGACATAGAATTGGCTAGCAAAAGCGACTTGAAAATAGAAACAGGGGCTCTGAAATGTATTCCACAGAAACATGCAATTAGAACAAACTACATCAAACACAAAATTGATAAAACGGTAAACGGTAAACCGGAAAAAGAATATGAAAGAAAACACGACAGAGTTTCTACAAGGATTAACTGGGGCTTTGGCAGAAAGAACGGTTTAGAACACAGAGCACAAAACGTAATGGTATAAACCTTCCCAGGAAGTGGCGATAGAAAATGATAGCGTAAAAATTTTGTCAAAAGGCTAAAAGAGAAAGAAAAAGATAAGGTAGAGATATACCAAGATTTAGAGAAGTTTAAGACTCGGGTAGAAGTTTAAGACTCGGAGGCTTGCGAAATGTGCAAGTGGTACCTGTTGTGATAGGAGTTTGGGGGAGTGTTGAGAAAGGGTTTCGGAAATGGATTAAAAAACTGGAGATTTTGCACAGTATTTCGGATATGCAGAAAACGACCTTATTAGTAACAGGAAGGATAATAAGAAGAGTACCAAAAATGTAATAAGTGGAAGAATGAACCTTATTGGCCTTAGGTCATTAGTTATGACCCACCTAATAAGGAGATATGACGACAATAATGGCTAGATGATAAAAGTTTTCAAATAATAATAATAATGATAATAAAAGTCTGCAGAATAATAACATGAAGCATTTTAATGTCAAAATAAGCACTGGATCATTATGCAGAACGTGTGGTGATAAGGAAAATACAATTAGTCATATGGTGAGTGAGTGCGCCAAACTTGCACAAAGAGAATATAGAATGGGACATCACAATGTAGTAAATTGGTTGTTAGCCGAAATGTTAGGATTTGAAAGTGCCACAAAATGGCATGAACAGAAGCCAGAAGCAGTTGTAGAGAAGCAAGACTTTAAGGTGTCTTAGGATTTTATGATTTTGTGATGGCCCTATTTAAGCAAAAAAACCCAGACATTATTGTGGTTGACAAGAAACAAGGAAATTAAGATATTTGATACGACAATTGTGGGTGATTGTAGGATCAAGGACAAACAACAAGAAAAGATGGAGGACTATGAACAATTAACAGAAGAAATTGTGAGGTTGTGGAATGTGAAGAAGGTTACAAAATCCCTGTTGTGATTAGCCCAATGATATATTGCTTCAAAAGTTGCCTCAAAAGTTGCATGGAAAAAGATTGGAATTGATCTATAGTTACAAGTGGTACAAAAGATAGGAACACCAAGGATTTTAAGGAGGACATCTGTGTAAGAAATATGAGAGGATATGTCCTTTCTTGTTGATTGTTCACCCCTTACTAACGCAGACCGATTAATGTCTCGATGTCTGTGAATAAATAAATAAGCTATAATAATAATAATAATCATAATCATAATGATGATCATCATCATCATGGTGCTCATGATGATTCAGTTCAGGAAAGGTCTGCAATAATTATTAAAATAGCGGTACCAGGGTGAAAAATGTGCAGTTGCACTAACCACTAAGCCACAGCTCATCTAAATATATAGAACTATATATATAAATATATATGATATCTCTGAACAAATAAATAAACCATAATACTAGTAAATAATAATAAATATTTTGCTCTTATAGCTCAGCAAAGCTGAATCTCCTTTGATTGTTTAAACAGTTCAGATCATCAGTTCTGTTTTTATTTTCCAGTTAATATCAGCCCCGTTGCAAAATTTATTGTTTTATGAAAAACTGGTTTTGACGATTAGAAAGAAATGGGTTGATTAATTTTGATTTTACATTTTTCGATTGTTGTCCTTTTATTTCTAGGCTTCTAGTATGAAATATGCTGGATACCAAATCGGATATACATTCTGGGGTACATGCTTAAGAAATAAAGACATTTGAAACAAAGGTTAAATCAACACATACAATACATCAACACATGCAATACACCAACACATCCAATACATCAACACATGCAATACATCAATATATCCAACACATAAACACATGCAATACATCAACATATCCAATACATCAACACATGCAATACATCAACATATCCAATACATCAACACATGCAATACATCAACATATCCAATACATCAACACATGCAATACATCAACATATCCAATACAAAAACACATGAAATACAACAACATATCCACTACATAAAAACATCAAATACAACAACAT
>RDPX01000646.1:143595-154967 GCA_003991215.1 Morbakka virulenta
ACATTTTAATGTTATTGTCTGATATGTATGGACTAAATGTAGAAAGAAAGCATGGTAACACTTTCTCAAACATACTTTTTAACAACACCAGTAGACTTTTTACACCAAGGTCATCGGTAGAACCAAAACAGAAATTGCTAAAGTTGGCATTAGAGTAAACCACAACAAAATAATCTATTTATTATTTATCTGTGTTAAAGTTTTTTATGTAAATACTGTATATATCATCATGTTTTTATTTTTCAAGAAGAGGCTGATTTTGAAAAAAATGTATGATTTTGTGTCCCAAAACCTTACTATGATCTTTACATTGATGAACTTCTTAGAGATTTGACCTAATTTTGATGAAAGAGTAAGATTCGAGCCTTTCTTCTCTCAAAATCCGTTAATATCCATTTTAAGTTACCCGCCTCCAGCTCACGCCTTCAGTCGCATGTCTGTTAGGCCTGTTAGTTAGAGATCGCCCTGGCCCATATCCAATTAAAGAATGTATAGGGCTTGTTTCAACGACTCTTCGACCTTTCCTCCATTACCTCCCCATATAAAAATGGATAACCCTCAAAATGAAGATGCCTTTTATATAACATTGTTTTGACCTTGTTGTGAATGAGATTTTGGAAAGTGCGCCAGAATCGGCGTTTTTAGACAACTCAGGTAATTTGTTTGTATGTCACAATGAGCAAAGAGTGTCCCAGTGCCCCATTGCCCCCAAATGATTAAGCTGTTCAAGGAGCAAAACTCTGTCAACCCCCCTCCTCTTTCATAACCCCAAAGCTGTGTATGCTCATTTCTCTTGCGTAGAATGTATTATTGCTTCCTACTTTGAGTAGACATTTTCAACCGCCTCCCTTAAAATGACAGCCTCTCCTTCGTGATGCTGATCATCGTTTCCTTATGAGTATACCACGGTTCCTCCAGTTATAGTCTCTAGTCTGCCAGCTTCTACTGATGTCCATAATGTGCAAATTGGATCGTCGCCCTATGAAAATGGTTCAGTAAGTCTGCCAGTGCCTTACATTATTCTAACGTCCCTAAAATCAGTATTCCTAAAGAAGTTTTTGCAAAATGAAAATTACTTTTGGTGCATTAGCATGATACCCTTCGGAAACTTCTGTGGTAATTTGATTTTCGGATTTAATGAAAAAACAGGCCTACCAAGGATAGCTTGATGTATAAAGCGCACTTTTAGGGACCATGTTTGATAGAACGTTTAAAGCTGGAAAATTTATGTGGAATAACTTTGTCTTATACACCGTTTGGATAACCAAATTTCCTTCATTTTATCTATTTCACCTTGCATACGGCGGCATGATGGCATAAAGTCCAATTTTGAACTGTGTGGAACTGAAATAGTCCCATTTTACTTCCCATTTCCCAGTTAATTTTTGAAACACACTGGTTTTGAAACAGATAGAAGTTCTTTCTACGAAAAACATCGAAAATTAGGTAAGAACTGACTTGTTTTCAGCAATAAAGACTAAAAATGGATGCGATGGCTTTATGCATGGTATACTTAATAACCATAACAAAATAATGTAAATTTAATAATGTAAATAAACAATAACCATACATAGGGTTGCTTTATGTATGGTATACTTATTAACCATAAAAATAATGTAAATTTAATAATGTAAATAAACACTAAATATGGATGGAGTGGCTTTATGCATGGTATACTTATTAACCATAAAATATAATGTAAATTTAATAATGTAAATAAACACTAAATATGGATGGAGTGGCTTTGTACATGGTATACCTAATAACCATAAAACGTAATGTAAATTTAATAATATAAATAAACACTAAATATGGATGGAGTGGCTTTATGCATGGTATACTTATTAACCATAAAATATAATGTAAATTTAATAATGTAAATAAACACTAAATATGGATGGAGTGGCTTTGTACATGGTATACTTATTAACCATAAAAATAATGTAAATTTAATAATGTAAATAAATACTAGGAATGGATGCGGTTGCTTTATGCATGGTGTACTTATTAACCATAACAAATAATGTAAATTTAATAATGTAAATAAACACTAAATATGGATGGAGTGGCTTTGTACATGGTATACTTATTAACCATAAAAATAATGTAAATTTAATAATGTAAATAAACACTAAATATGGATGGAGTGGCTTTGTACGTGATATACTTATTAACCATAAAAATAATGTAAATTTAATAATGTAAATAAATACTAGGAATGGATGCGGTTGCTTTATGCATGGTGTACTTATTAACCATAACAAATAATGTAAATTTAATAATGTAAATAAACACTAACTATGGATGGAGTGGCTTTGTACATGGTATACTTATTAACCATAAAAATAATGTAAATTTAATAATGTAAATAAACACTAAATATGGATGGAGTGGCTTTATGCATGGTATACTTATTAACCATAAAATGTAATGTAAATTTAATAATGTAAATAAACACTAAATATGGATGGAGTGGCTTTGTACATGGTATACCTAATAACCATAAAACGTAATGTAAATTTAATAATATAAATAAACACTAAATATGGATGGAGTGGCTTTATGCATGGTATACTTATTAACCATAAAATATAATGTAAATTTAATAATGTAAATAAACACTAAATATGGATGGAGTGGCTTTGTACATGGTATACCTAATAACCATAAAACGTAATGTAAATTTAATAATATAAATAAACACTAAATATGGATGGAGTGGCTTTATGCATGGTATACTTATTAACCATAAAATATAATGTAAATTTAATAATGTAAATAAACACTAAATATGGATGGAGTGGCTTTGTACATGGTATACCTAATAACCATAAAACGTAATGTAAATTTAATAATATAAATAAACACTAAATATGGATGGAGTGGCTTTATGCATGGTATACTTATTAACCATAAAATATAATGTAAATTTAATAATGTAAATAAACACTAAATATGGATGGAGTGGCTTTGTACATGGTATACCTAATAACCATAAAACGTAATGTAAATTTAATAATATAAATAAACACTAAATATGGATGGAGTGGCTTTATGCATGGTATACTTATTAACCATAAAATATAATGTAAATTTAATAATGTAAATAAACACTAAATATGGATGGAGTGGCTTTGTACATGGTATACCTAATAACCATAAAACGTAATGTAAATTTAATAATATAAATAAACACTAAATATGGATGGAGTGGCTTTATGCATGGTATACTTATTAACCATAAAATATAATGTAAATTTAATAATGTAAATAAACACTAAATATGGATGGAGTGGCTTTGTACATGGTATACCTAATAACCATAAAACGTAATGTAAATTTAATAATATAAATAAACACTAAATATGGATGGAGTGGCTTTATGCATGGTATACTTATTAACCATAAAATATAATGTAAATTTAATAATGTAAATAAACACTAAATATGGATGGAGTGGCTTTGTACATGGTATACCTAATAACCATAAAACGTAATGTAAATTTAATAATATAAATAAACACTAAATATGGATGGAGTGGCTTTATGCATGGTATACTTATTAACCATAAAATATAATGTAAATTTAATAATGTAAATAAACACTAAATATGGATGGAGTGGCTTTGTACATGGTATACCTAATAACCATAAAACGTAATGTAAATTTAATAATATAAATAAACACTAAATATGGATGGAGTGGCTTTATGCATGGTATACTTATTAACCATAAAATATAATGTAAATTTAATAATGTAAATAAACACTAAATATGGATGGAGTGGCTTTGTACATGGTATACCTAATAACCATAAAACGTAATGTAAATTTAATAATATAAATAAACACTAAATATGGATGGAGTGGCTTTATGCATGGTATACTTATTAACCATAAAATATAATGTAAATTTAATAATGTAAATAAACACTAAATATGGATGGAGTGGCTTTGTACATGGTATACCTAATAACCATAAAACGTAATGTAAATTTAATAATATAAATAAACACTAAATATGGATGGAGTGGCTTTATGCATGGTATACTTATTAACCATAAAATATAATGTAAATTTAATAATGTAAATAAACACTAAATATGGATGGAGTGGCTTTGTACATGGTATACCTAATAACCATAAAACGTAATGTAAATTTAATAATATAAATAAACACTAAATATGGATGGAGTGGCTTTATGCATGGTATACTTATTAACCATAAAATATAATGTAAATTTAATAATGTAAATAAACACTAAATATGGATGGAGTGGCTTTGTACATGGTATACCTAATAACCATAAAACGTAATGTAAATTTAATAATATAAATAAACACTAAATATGGATGGAGTGGCTTTATGCATGGTATACTTATTAACCATAAAATATAATGTAAATTTAATAATGTAAATAAACACTAAATATGGATGGAGTGGCTTTGTACATGGTATACCTAATAACCATAAAACGTAATGTAAATTTAATAATATAAATAAACACTAAATATGGATGGAGTGGCTTTATGCATGGTATACTTATTAACCATAAAATATAATGTAAATTTAATAATGTAAATAAACACTAAATATGGATGGAGTGGCTTTGTACATGGTATACCTAATAACCATAAAACGTAATGTAAATTTAATAATATAAATAAACACTAAATATGGATGGAGTGGCTTTATGCATGGTATACTTATTAACCATAAAATATAATGTAAATTTAATAATGTAAATAAACACTAAATATGGATGGAGTGGCTTTGTACATGGTATACCTAATAACCATAAAACGTAATGTAAATTTAATAATATAAATAAACACTAAATATGGATGGAGTGGCTTTATGCATGGTATACTTATTAACCATAAAATATAATGTAAATTTAATAATGTAAATAAACACTAAATATGGATGGAGTGGCTTTGTACATGGTATACCTAATAACCATAAAACGTAATGTAAATTTAATAATATAAATAAACACTAAATATGGATGGAGTGGCTTTATGCATGGTATACTTATTAACCATAAAATATAATGTAAATTTAATAATGTAAATAAACACTAAATATGGATGGAGTGGCTTTGTACATGGTATACCTAATAACCATAAAACGTAATGTAAATTTAATAATATAAATAAACACTAAATATGGATGGAGTGGCTTTATGCATGGTATACTTATTAACCATAAAATATAATGTAAATTTAATAATGTAAATAAACACTAAATATGGATGGAGTGGCTTTGTACATGGTATACCTAATAACCATAAAACGTAATGTAAATTTAATAATATAAATAAACACTAAATATGGATGGAGTGGCTTTATGCATGGTATACTTATTAACCATAAAATATAATGTAAATTTAATAATGTAAATAAACACTAAATATGGATGGAGTGGCTTTGTACATGGTATACCTAATAACCATAAAACGTAATGTAAATTTAATAATATAAATAAACACTAAATATGGATGGAGTGGCTTTATGCATGGTATACTTATTAACCATAAAATATAATGTAAATTTAATAATGTAAATAAACACTAAATATGGATGGAGTGGCTTTGTACATGGTATACCTAATAACCATAAAACGTAATGTAAATTTAATAATATAAATAAACACTAAATATGGATGGAGTGGCTTTATGCATGGTATACTTATTAACCATAAAATATAATGTAAATTTAATAATGTAAATAAACACTAAATATGGATGGAGTGGCTTTGTACATGGTATACCTAATAACCATAAAACGTAATGTAAATTTAATAATATAAATAAACACTAAATATGGATGGAGTGGCTTTATGCATGGTATACTTATTAACCATAAAATATAATGTAAATTTAATAATGTAAATAAACACTAAATATGGATGGAGTGGCTTTGTACATGGTATACCTAATAACCATAAAACGTAATGTAAATTTAATAATATAAATAAACACTAAATATGGATGGAGTGGCTTTATGCATGGTATACTTATTAACCATAAAATATAATGTAAATTTAATAATGTAAATAAACACTAAATATGGATGGAGTGGCTTTGTACATGGTATACCTAATAACCATAAAACGTAATGTAAATTTAATAATATAAATAAACACTAAATATGGATGGAGTGGCTTTATGCATGGTATACTTATTAACCATAAAATATAATGTAAATTTAATAATGTAAATAAACACTAAATATGGATGGAGTGGCTTTGTACATGGTATACCTAATAACCATAAAACGTAATGTAAATTTAATAATATAAATAAACACTAAATATGGATGGAGTGGCTTTATGCATGGTATACTTATTAACCATAAAATATAATGTAAATTTAATAATGTAAATAAACACTAAATATGGATGGAGTGGCTTTGTACATGGTATACCTAATAACCATAAAACGTAATGTAAATTTAATAATATAAATAAACACTAAATATGGATGGAGTGGCTTTATGCATGGTATACTTATTAACCATAAAATATAATGTAAATTTAATAATGTAAATAAACACTAAATATGGATGGAGTGGCTTTGTACATGGTATACCTAATAACCATAAAACGTAATGTAAATTTAATAATATAAATAAACACTAAATATGGATGGAGTGGCTTTATGCATGGTATACTTATTAACCATAAAATATAATGTAAATTTAATAATGTAAATAAACACTAAATATGGATGGAGTGGCTTTGTACATGGTATACCTAATAACCATAAAACGTAATGTAAATTTAATAATATAAATAAACACTAAATATGGATGGAGTGGCTTTATGCATGGTATACTTATTAACCATAAAATATAATGTAAATTTAATAATGTAAATAAACACTAAATATGGATGGAGTGGCTTTGTACATGGTATACCTAATAACCATAAAACGTAATGTAAATTTAATAATATAAATAAACACTAAATATGGATGGAGTGGCTTTGTACATGGTATACTTATTAACCATAAAAATAATGTAAATTTAATAATGTAAATAAACACTAAATATGGATGGAGTGGCTTTGTACGTGATATACTTATTAACCATAAAAATAATGTAAATTTAATAATGTAAATAAATACTAGGAATGGATGCGGTTGTTTTATGCATGGTGTACTTATTAACCATAACAAATAATGTAAATTTAATAATGTAAATAAACACTAAATATGGATGGAGTGGCTTTGTACGTGATATACTTAATAACCATAAAAAAATGTAAATATCATGGTGTTTTTTATCATTGGATGTAAACTTAATACGCTTGTAGCCTTGACTAGGATGGGGAAAAAACAGAGGAAAAGTACCACACAGTATCAACAGACACTATTTCGTGTATGCTACTAAGCATTAGTCATAGAACATAACAACGTATGAGTCTACCCTTAGTGTTCTATTCCACGTCATTTTTCTCATTATTGTGTTCTTTATCTTGGGCTTTTGTCTGTTGTACCTTACAATTAGGGGTTTTTATTAGGAGAATAAAAATAAAATATTGTGTAAAAATACGTGGCAATAGTTAAACTAATAGTTAGTTTTTCTTAAATTTGTTTCATTGTTATTTTTACCTTTTGTTAACAGAAATGCATACCATGTGATGTCATTTTATATGTTTTTCTTTAACATTCCACTTGGATTGATATCATGCCTTCTTCGAATTGGTATGTCCGTCATTGTTGGTATTTTTTTCCTGACACGGCTCAACAAAAGTCTGCTTCCAAGATCCTTTGAAAAGATGGATCCAGGTATAATTTTTTATTGTAACTAATGAAACAATGTGTGCTTATTTGGAGAGGGTATTTTAATTTTTAAATCTGCGATATTAAATCCTAAATCATTTACTCAGTAAAATTAATGGCAGAAAAATAGAAGCCATGTATGTCAGCTATGATGATGACTACAGAGTGTTTAAATATATGGCACAATAAAACATGGCGTTAAGACTGGGTATCCTCGGTCTTTGTACCAATTCCTAAAGGAGGTGATGTGCAACAATGCCCCAATAACAGAACCATTTCTTTAATAAGCCACTTAAGTAAAATTTTGAATGAAAAATCGTTTACATCAGGAAATTGATGAAATTCAATGCGGCTTTCGCTCAAGGAGAAGTACTAGGAATCAAATTTTAAATCTTAAAATGGCGATCGAGAAACAGAGAGAACGTAATATTGATATTTTTCTGTGTTTTATAGAATATGAAAAAGCCTTCGATACGGTAGATCATAACACCCTCTGGAAATATATGCACGACATGCGTTTCCGTCCACATATTGTCGAACTAATAGGTACAGTGTATAGTGACCAAAAGGCAACTGTTAGACCATCCCATGGTCTAACTGACTGGTCCACGACTGGAATGACGATCACAAACATAAAAGTCAACGGAGATGATATTGAAAACGCTGACCACTTCATATATCTTGATATCAAGATAAAAACTCCTTTGATGATTCTGGAAAAATAGAAAGACGAATCAGCATAGCCAAACGTACAATGATCTCTTTAACAAACATCTGGAAAGACAGTCGTATATCTTTAAATACTAATAAGAGGTTGTTATCCTACCTAATCTTTTCCATTGTCATGTATGGATCCGAGTGCTGTGTTATTAAAAAGAACGAGTCGAAAAGGATTGAGGCTTTGGAACAATGGTGTTTCCGTAGATTGTTGAGAATAAGTTGGACAGAGCGAAAAACAAATCCATGGATTCTTAACAAAATAAAACCTAAAATTCGCCTCTAATATAAGAAAACTGACCTTTTTAGGTCATATATGCGGACATGATAGGATTGATAAAGACCTCCTGTTAGGGTCTGTGTTTGGTAACCATGAAAGAGGTCGGCCTAAAACACGCTATAGTGACAACATTATTGACTTAGTTGGTGGTAAATCAATAATTTAATTGTATAGGATGACCCAGGATAGATTACCATGGCCAAATTTCGTGGAGGGACACGGCAGGTCTAATAATGAGCTACCCGTTCCTTGATGATGATGATGATGATGATGATGATGATGATGACCAGCAATTCCCAATTTCTTCGGCCGGCTATACCAGATAGTCCTCTTCTATATCCCTCTCTCCCTGCCTCTTTCCCTCTCTCCCTCTCTCTTTTTGTCTTGGAGTCTGGGGGAATGCCGTAGGGTGACCTGTCCACTGCCTTGCGAAGTACTTCCTGTGTTGGTTTTGAATCTGGGTCCTCCTTGATGGGCAGAGTTTCGAGGGGTAAGATGACAAGAACGTTCTTGCTGGAGTAGAGTTCTGAGAAGTGTTGGACCAAGAGATTTCTTGATGCCTTCGTATATTCCTCTGATGCTACCTATTACTGCTGCAGTCTAGATGTCATCGCTGAGCTGTTACCAGTATTCGTTGGCACATCTTGTAGCTGTCTGCTGCACTTTGCTCTTGGCGGATCTGGTGCTTAGAGGGATAGTCTTACGGTGGTGGTCCTATTTCTTAGAGGCAAAGTTGTGTTGTTGGTCTACAGTTTACCTTTGAGGGACTTGGAGAACTCCTCTACCTTCTCAGGATACTGCATCTCAATGGTGTCGATGCGGGGCTTTCCCTCTTGTTTGGTTTTGTGAAGCTTTTTAGGTTGAAGTCTGATTTTGCAGCACACTAATGAGTGGTCGCTGTTGCAGTCTGCGCTATGGTATGTGTGGGTAACAAGCAATAACTTGAGACTTGCTCGTTTGACAAGGATCATGTCCAGTTGGTACTAGTGAGTTGAGTGGGGATGTCTCCATGACACTTTGTTGTGGCTTAGTCTGGAAGTAAGAGTTGGTCACTTACAAGCCATGATAGGAGTGTAGCTCCAGCAGGCACTGCCCATTTTCAGGCGCCATGCTCGGGACCCATTCTCCCGTTGAAGTCACCAAGGAAGAGGATGTGTTCTTTGCAAGAGATGTTCTTGATGACTTCACTTAGGTTGTCGTAAAACTCATCCTTCGTTCCGGGTGTGGAGGTCAGAGTAGGAGTGTGGACACTAATTAGAGTGACATGGCCATCTGATGTTTGGAGACGGAGAGTTAGTAGGCGTTAAGATCCCATGTCACCTAGCACAACCATTTTCAGCAAGGAGTTCCTGACTGCAGATCCAACTCCATGTTCCTTGTGCTCCTCAGAACTCTTTCCGTGGCAAGAGAAAGTGTAGTCTTTCTCCTTGAGCGTTCTGACTTGGAAGTACTCCCTGCTTCCAGCTTTTTGTATTCATATTTATCAGATGTCAGATGAAACACTAGAATTCAGATGAATTAACTGAGCCTTCAATCCCTCATTAACCTTTACAAAGCCCCTTGTGATAATTTTAAATTCCCAAAGAATTCCAAGAATATTTATAGTTTATTATAATAACAGCACTTTACACTGAATTCAAGTTTTTTTACTTGGTCGTATTCCACCTATATTATATATATATACTTTTTTATAGGATATATGGCATACCTTAGCTATATTTTTGTTGAGCATACTCACGCGAATCCAGTTGCGTGCATTTTTACAGCCTTGTTGATAGAAAGCAGGTATCAGGATTTAAATCTATATAATGGTAAGTTAAGTTAAGCAGTCGTTTTATGTTAATTGCTATTACAAATTTATTTGTTTGGATTTAGTTTCTGTTTTTCACATTTTTAACTTGGTGTCTACATTTTATTTTTGCTGTAATATCATTCTATATTTATTCTATATTTTTTCATTCTATACTTTAATCACATAATTTTTGTTTTCAAATAACATGTACTTGTTGTGTTAATACACATGGAATATAAACATTTTTTCAGAAACAGATATTTTGAGATCTTCTGTGATGAGTCAGCTATTATTCCAGCGGCATATCAAATATTTTTGTTGAGCCTACTCATCTTCGTTTTTCATCCACTTCTTTAGAGGTCTTTATTCCCTTTTGTACTTCGTTATTGCTATCCAACATTATTAATTTATATGCAAATTCAGTTCTTTCTGAATTCCTATCTTATACTGCAGCTCATTTCAGCCTGGTATTGTGTTCATATCAATTGCAATTGATTAAGGACCCTCCACATTTTGATCTCTTCTATTACTGGATTTATCTTGCAACATCCAATAACAATTTACATGGCTCATTTGTGCCAAACAAGGTACCATCTTATTCAGCTGTATGTTCGTAAAACCATTCTTGGTCCTTGCGTCTCTCTCTCTCTCTCTCTCTCTCTCTCTCTCTCTCTCTCTCTCTCTCTCTCCCTCTTTTCTCTCCCTCTCTTTCTTTCTTCTCTCTTTCTCTCTCTCTCTCTCTCTTGTTCCAAAGGGCTTGGACACTTGAACACTTTTCGGAGGCTGTGTAGATCTC
>RDPX01000646.1:155674-170331 GCA_003991215.1 Morbakka virulenta
CATTTCATTAAAGCCCATCATAACTCTTTACTGCCCGTTGGTTGGTCATTGAGACTTTTCTAGTTCTTAATGCACCCTTTTATAACTCTTGTGTTTATTGCTGTCGGGGTGCACAGGCTACCCAGAAACACACCTTAAGAGAGTAATAGTAGTAGTAGTACTAGTAGTAGTAGTAGTAGTAATGGTAGTAGTAGTAGTAGTAGTAGTAGTAGTAATGGTGGTAGTAGTAGTAGTAGTAGTAGTAGAAGTAACAGTAGTAGTAATAGTAGTAGTAGTAGTAGTAGTAGAAGAAGAAGAAGAAGAAGAAGAAGAAGTGGTATCAGATTGTTCTGATAAGGGTGGTATTTTGTACTTTTGCTTTTGGTAGCAGGAAAAACAATAGTATTAGTACCAATAATTTGTTCGGAAAACCATGATTATTATGTAGTTTATTCACAGTAACACTAGTAGCAGCAGCAACAAATACTAATTATTCATAGATTACGGTTCTTTCAGGTGATAACAATATACATCATATATATTTTTTAACAGTTGGTGCTGAAATGAAAAGCGGAGGTGACTCAACAGTTGTACTTCAAACAGTCAGCACGACGAATTCCACTGCAGATCTCAAGCAATCGATGGTGGCACGAAACCGTTGGTTTGTTGCTCTCACATTATTGCGCAACCCCTCACTGCAAGAATCACGATCACCTGTACCTAAATTGAAGTCTGTAAATACCCTTGTGAAAAGCATTGCAAGACCCTTTAGCGTCAGTGAGGTACAAGTATAGAAAAAGTCTGTTAACTGGTATTCCCTGCAATTAATTGACAAGTAGGGTGGAGATCAACAACAACAACAAAAAGACAAATTAGACGACTTTCCTCTTAAAATTCACTTAAACTATAGCAAGTGGAGAGATGTGCATAAAGAATTTCATTCCAAAACGAGGAAATGGGCTTAAAACGCCTGTTATTCTATTGCTTTTATTGTTTTGTACAGTAATATTATTGAAGCTATACACGGTCAAGATCAATTTGTTATTGTTTGTAATTGGTGAAAGCAATTCTTTTTTGTTTGCTAAATTTCACAAAAAGATGTGCAAACTTCGTATCAAAATTGCTAGCATAGTTATCTCGAATAGTTTTTTGAAATATCTTGGCACCATTACTAAAATCATTACATGCACCAATATTTTTATGATTGTTGTATCCAAGAAGTTACAATTATAGCCAGGGTCCTGGCTTTGTTCTGTGCATTTTATGGATTGTGTTCAATTTTTTACTGGTCTTACATCTTTATTGATCTGGTTCTACCATATTCATAATAATATGGTTGACCTTTTTTATTTGATTTATACTGTTGACGATTTACTTCAGTATGATTGTTAAACGGGTTCATGACAACATATTCCAGAGCCTTTTGAATGGTTCATCTTCCTTCGAAGCAAGATTATTGGAAGGAAACCCGTTTTCCTGAAATATGAGATTTGGCTTATTTAACTGCCAATTTTCATTATGTAGATTACACCTTGGGAATTTTTACATAAAATATTTATTACTTTGAGTGCTTGCAATTTCTTATATTTTAGTGCAGTAATGTTGCGTGCTGCAGTAAAAAAACACATTTTAACAATAGACAAGCTGCATGAACTGATTGAAATTCATACGACCGTTAACAGGTTTTATGAACCTGTTCGTATCAGAATGGTAATTTGACATTCCAGTTACCAAATACAGAAAACTAGCAGAAGTACCCGGCGTTGCTCGGGTAAAAAAAGTGCAATTTAGTATGCTATTTCAAGCAAGTAATGTTGTTTTTTCTGTTTTTGTTTCCATTAAATCAAATGTACAATATGAATTGACTGAAAATTCACATTTGAATGACTAAATGTTACTGAACTAAGATAATGGTAGAAATACACTTGAATGCAGTTTAAACACAAATACTTGAACACCGTTTGAAAACGATGAATACATATTCTTAAACATAGTTTGAACACAATGAACAACATAATAGAATATAGCAAAACGAACTTCAATGGTTCTGACCATTACTACAAATAAACAGTATTAATTTAGTTTTTTAGAACTTCTTGGTAAACAATGTTCTTGGTTTTCTCTCTTTCAATGAGGATGAAAACGCCATTCTTACTGCTGACTCTTGAACATCAAACATAAAGTTGACCATGAGAGAAACCTGATGAACAAAGATCAAGTCCAACTACTTTCAATGACTGGCCTCGAGACTTATTAAAAGGCATTGCAAAACTGAGTCGCACTGGAAATTGCACCCCCTTGAAATTAAATGGCATATATAACAGCATCATGGGGACTCTTGGTATGAATACATCTTCACCAAAAAAGTTTCTTGTTAAGATTGTCGCTTCAATGACATGAGACATTTCTTAACCACCAACCTAGTTCCATTGCATAGTTTTGGGGGGTCAAGGTTCCTGAGGAGCAATACTGTAGCCACAATTTTAAGGAGAAGAGTGTGTGGTGACATTTCAGGTAACCTCAGAGGTAAAATCTGATATGATCCGAACCCCCATTTTGGAGGTCAGGGAACATTTTTGGATTTCATAAGCAAGCCTCTATCTTCCTTTGCTGAGCCAGAAATGTACCTTCTGAACACAAAATGGCCTCCAGCAGTCTCGAATGACCTCGGAGGCCGGATTTCTATAGGCCATGCCCTGACCAGAGCCCACACTGTCATCCATACAAAAAATCAGCTCTCCCGGTTCAGCCGTTCGGCCGTGATGCGGCAACACACACAAACACACAAAAGTGATTTTTTTTATATTCAGATAATCTCCTATTTATATATTATGAAAAATTTATTTAGTTTTCGCATGTAAAGAAGACCCGGAGCCCTTAGGAGAAGTCTATAAATCGAGATTCCAAAGTAAACACTGCAATAAAAGGGAGCATGGAAGATCTTCCTACATAATCATTTGGTTATTAAGAGCACCTATGTATTCCTACTATAATTTGAACCTGAGTCAATATTTGATATTAAATCAGGGGCACTACGTGGTTATACAATAGCACCATTATTCTCCACGGTGATACTAAACTAGGGAGCAGTCTATCATCTCTACTCTAGCAGAAAGCTCAAATTATGGTTAAATTGTCTTCATGACCTTCGGTGCAAAGCTGTTTATTCTTACCGAGCCTTTGAATTCAATGTAAATCTAATCAGACAGCATAAATCGTGGAACAAGACTTGAACTCGTTTTCAAAACATCAAAGTGGCTGATGATGGCGAGCATGGTTTCTCTGACTTTATCTATATGAGTTCCATAATCCCATTCTCATCTTTCTTTACATCAACCTAAAAAAACTTCGTCGTTACTACCAGGAAAGGCCTTAACAATACATTTGACGACAGAAGCTGAGAAGGGCTGTTCAGCATCATCCTAAAAATAGAATGCCCTCCAAAAATGCACAGCCTGATCAGATCTTTGACATGAAGGCAGCCATCCAGTATGAGGGCTGCATGTTCAAACCCTTCAGCACCAAAAATGGCGTCGGCCAAAGCTGTGTCCTTGCGCCCATACTCGTCGAAATCTTCTTTTCTCTTCTCCAAACACCTTTGGGACCTCAACTGAAGTTCAATACCTACACACCAGATGAGATGGACGAATGTTTAACCAGACTGAAAGCAAAGACAAAAATGCGGGAAACCATCATCAGAGACCTGCTCTTCGCTGATGACGTTGTTGTCATATAGACACACAGTGAGCAACAACCTGAGTCCCGGATGAACAGATTCTCCTAAGCCTGCAAAGATTTCTGACTGACCATCAGTTTGAAAAAGACCAGCATGTTGAGCCAGAATGTGGATGCCCCACCTGTCATCACTATTGACAACTACGAACTTGACACAGTTCACATACCTTTCATCCACCTTTAGGAACAATGTGCCCCTCCACGCCAAAACCAGCAAGCGCATCGGCAATGCCGCAACAAACGTAGGCCGATTCACCGCTCCCCTCTGGGAGAATCCAAAACTGACAATTCCAGCCAAGATGGTAGTTTACAGCACCTGCATCGTCAGCACTCTTCTGTATGACAGTAAATCGTGGACGACATATGAAAAACAAGAACGAAAGCTGAACAGTTTCCGCATGCGATGCATTCTCAGTATTAAGTGGAGTGACAAAGTATCCAATGCCCAGTTTCACGAATGCTTTGGTCCCCCTATTATGTACACGCTGCTCAGAGAATGCAGACTGCGCTGGATCGGCCACGTTAGCTGGATGAAGGATAGCCGCAACCCCAAGGGCATCCATTTACAGTGAACTTGCCACTGGCAAGAGGCCAGCCATTCGCCTCCTGCTGTCCTACAAAGATGTCTGAAAGCACGACGCGAAAGCTCTTGGCATTGAGACAGAGAACTTGAAAGATGTAACAGCTGATCGCAACAGATGGCGCTCTGTGCTTCGGGAAACTGCTCACTGGACGGGAACAAAACTAATAAAGTTAGTCAAAAGTCCGGTGTATGTCTGTTTAAGAAAAACAGAAGTTTGAATCTTATTATTACTATTATTCATAATAATGTCTAAAAAAGGTAACTTTTTGTTATCCTCTTTTTCTGTTTTTCAATTTATGATTTCTTTTGATGTTGTCAGCCTATTCACAAATATCCTTTTGAAGGAAACATGAAAAAAAAAAGAATGAGGTACCCAAGTTTCAGTAATAGCACCACCTCTCTTCAACGTATACATAAGTGACTTGCCAAAAGTGCCAATTATTTTACCTAGGATATGCAGATGACTGAGCTTTAGAACATCAATTAAAAGACTGGACAAAAATCAAAGAAGTCCTCATTAATAATACCGCAAAATTGAAAGAATGTTTCAACAAATGGTACCTCAAAATGAACACCACAAAAGCAGTGTCTACAACATTCCATCTGAATAATCACAAGGCAAAAAAAAAGAACTGAACAATGCTTGGTTGCACTTCACAACTCGTTTTTATTTCATCAGATTTTTTTAATGCATGAACTTAAGAGTTTTGCAGAAAGTAAATGGAAGTAGGACTTTATCATTCATTGGCCACTCACAATAATTGTACCGTCAACTCTATAAGTCATAGAGGCGGATTCCGCTCCCTGCACATGAACTTAAGAGTTTTGCAGAAAGTAAATGGAAGTAGGACTTTATCATTCATTGGCCACTCACAATGATTGTACCGTCAACTCTATAAGTCATAGAGGCGGATTCCGCTCCCTGCACATGAACTTAAGAGTTTTGCAGAAAGTAAATGGAAGTAGGACTTTATCATTCATTGGCCACTCCCAATGATTGTACCGTCAAACCTATAAGTCNACTCTATAAGTCATAGAGGCGGATTCCGCTCCCTGCACATGAACTTCAGAGTTTTGCAGAAAGTAAATGGAAGTAGGACTTTATCATTCATTGGCCACTCACAATGATTGTACCGTCAACTCTATAAGTCATAGAGGCGGATTCCGCTCCCTGCACATGAACTTAAGAGTTTTGCAGAAAGTAAATGGAAGTAGGACTTTATCATTCATTGGCCACTCACAATGATTGTACCGTCAACTCTATAAGTCATAGAGGCGGATTCCGCTCCCTGCACATTTTCCCATATAATTTATTAAGACAACTTTTTGTTACATTTTTCAAAATACCCTAATCCCGAATATAAGGCCCCCGAATGTAGGCGTCCAAATATTTCCCATGATGTTATCAATTGAGCTCAACCTCTCCATTCAGATAAAAAATTTCATTTGTTTAGATTGTTTTGTTCAAAGTTTTGGCATTAAATTTGTCATCTGTTAACACACAATATCTTCCAAAATTTATTATTTTTAAATGTAAAACCCCTCAAAAAGCTTAACGAACCTCTATGAGCAGGGTTTATATCTGGATTTTACGGTATTTATAAAATTGAAAAATATAGCAGTTGGATAAGAAACAATTTGAAGTGTCGTTCTCCTTTTCTGAAGTCGTATGGGTTTCACATTATGACTCTTGCCCTTCGAAATAGAGTGGTGATGACAATATGACAACCTGAAACTGGATGGAGTGAAGCGTTATTAAGGTACTTATCCATCTGAGTTGGTATCCTGTAGACAGTAACAAGTATGGTGCAGTCTGGTTGTATCTTCACTTAGACAACAAAAGTGCAAGCAAGTATTGCCGCGCTTCTACATCTTTATATCTTCCTTGTTCTTGTTCTTGGACGATTTATCTTTTCGTTATAGACAATTAACATAATAATAGACCAGCCTTTAATGCGTGCCCAGTACGCGTGCTCCATTGTGTAATAGAACAATAAGTTGGTCAATTCTGAAACCGAGTTGAACTCCCCGATTTTCCCAAAGTTGCGCATTTAAGCTGACATTTCTTCTAAACCGCTTCAAGTTCATTCTTCAGAATGAACTTGAAGCGGTTTAGAAGAAATGTCAGCTTAAATGAAAGAAAATAAAACTTTGAAACTGTTTACATTAAGTTTGGAATATACGTTTTACACACATTAACACACATTTGGATATTCTGAAATGAAATGTCCAAATTTTTCAAAAAAAAATCCCAAGAAACATTTGCAATCTGAATGCAAAGAGGAAATATGACATGTTAGGGCCAGGTTTTAGAATGTGAGTCATGACTACTGTAGTAAAATGGTGAAATATAAAATTAATTAGGAATGTTAACTTTTTCAGCCAAATATATACATGTTACTTATTATCAAGGTGGTTCCAGTAGGGGGTGCACAAAGTGACGATTTGTGTATACACGTTTATATTTTGGATTAAAAATGCAATCTATTTAATATTTAAGGATCGAAATTTAAAAATATCATTTTGGTTACACTGAAAAACACTTAATCTTCAGTTTGGAATTTTCTTTTTGGTGACCATTTTTGTGAATCACGAGGAGGCGCAAGAATACAACAATATTCGATGTGAGACTCATTCATAAAACTCCTTAAGCAATCAGTATATGTCATATTTTGTTATCCTCAATATGTTGCTTTGTATGGTAAAATAAATTTATAGTTCAACTCATTGACGGTTTGTCCAAGTGACTTTAAATAATTTTTTAATAAATCGCTAAATTTTCAAATTTAATCAGATATTTAGAAATATTTTTGACAATGTCTCGATAAATTTGTGTTATTCTCTTAAAAAATTTTGATTAAAAAGTTTATGATATATTTTTTTTGAAAAGGATAGTGTTAAGTTAAAAGTTGCGTTAAATATGCTTGCATGTATTTTATTTGTCATCAATGTTTCAATGAAATCGAAAAATTTATCTTCTTTTTCAACCGCATTCAAAACCTTAATCTATGATACACACATTTTTTGTGGAACAAATGATAATAAAATTCTATCATTTTGGAATATGACGACATTGTGAGCTTGAACGGAAGCTTTTCGTATAGCTATATTTTCTCAGGGCCTAATGGATTTTTTAAAAGGAAAGAAAAAGAGTTATGCTGAGAATCGCAAGTACAAGAAGGAAAAGTTAGCAGAGGAACTAAGAACCCAAATGATGAAGTATTTTGGAATCGGGACTGAAACTGCTGTTCAAAACAGGACAGATGTTTCAAATGAACGTTGTGGATCAGATACAGTTCATAACCACCAACTTGGAAATGACAAACAAAAATTAAATTTGGATCCAACACAACACTCAAAAAAAGAAGAAACCGAATGGGGTAACGCATATGTTTATGTTGAACTCTAGCTGAGCAATAAGCCGATTGTGTCAATGAGACAAATGTTGCAGAGCGTTTCGTCGATGATGATAATTTTCAAAGTGATCTTGAGTCAAATGGCTATGAAATGAAGAATTGGCAAAAACGTATGATATTTGTAATGCGGAAGCTAGTGGTACTTATTTTAAGGGTACATTTTCACTCAGCGAAGTTATCGGAAAAACATTACCATCGAGAAAAAATTGGAACTTCTTCACCACCAGTCTTGTCAGCCATCAAAGTCAGTTTTGATGGCCTAAAAGAAACTAATTGGTAATCAGGATCAGTCTTAGTCAGAGGGAGTCTTTCATCGCAAATATAGAACTCGGAGTTCATGGCTTAACGTATTCTATTCAAAGTGCCTTATTCTGCATACCATGCCATATGTTCTTCAATGGAGCTCCACGTAGCGAAATCTTCGACGGAGCCAAGGAAGTGCGATTGTGCGAACAGAATTTTCAAATTGGAAGAAAGAGTTTAGTGTTGTAAAGATCCATAAGGCTTCACAATACCATAAAGATCCGATACTGTATAGCGTAGTCCTTGATACCACTCCAGATATTGCAAAGCAAGAACAACTAATTGCGACCGCATTGTTGATAAGGGTGGGGATGTTGGTGAGCATTTGTTGTATGCGTGTATTGTAAACAACTACAGATGTGCTGGTTAACAATATTTCTGAACGCCTGGGAGTTTCTTTTTCAAATCTTGTTGCACAGACCTATGATGAGCCCTCCAACATGTCCGGAAAGTACAGTGGCTGACAAGCCAAAGTTTAAGAAAATTGCTGGAGAACATATCATCTTTGGTCATTGTTATGCGATTACAATAACTCTTGCCCTTGGCGACGCTGCGTGCATATCTCTTGAGGTTTCAAATTTGTTTGAGAAGTTGCAACCCTTGTATGTTTTATTTTTCAAACCACTTATTGTTCACCTGTTGTTTGAGTACTGCCAAAAAGAATCACAGCTTCCAGTACGCTCTATAAAGTGACTAAATACGATAAGGTGGAGTACAAGAGAGAATTGTCTTGACATTTTTTGCTGCGGTATGATTCAGTTATGCTAATCCTTGATAAGGAATCCAGTTATCGTTGTTTTGATTCTGAAAAACGAAGTCTGGCCGATGGTCTGAGAAGACGTTTTTCTACAAAACAGTTTATGGCAAATTGCGTATTTTTTCCGGAAGTATTTGCCATAACAGGACCCCTCAGTCGCACCTTGCAGCCTGTCAACATTGACTTCGGCAAAGATCTGAGGCTACCACTCTGAAACAGCTCGCTGACCTTAGCGAGCGTCCACAATTCATTCGTGATGCAGTCGATAAAGACTTTAAGGTAATTGAGTGGGAAAAAAGACGAGTTCCCAGAAGAATACGATGCCAGGGAAAATTTAATCTGATCAGCCTGCCACTTCTGCGGAGGAAAATTGACTTCGAAACGTATAGATTCCATAATCTCCGGCACCAACATCCGGTTTTCCGGCAGTCGTCGGGTGCTGGAGCCACCAGAGAATGATGACGTAGTAGATGACTACTTTTCTGCCGATGATGATAACCAAATAGAAGACTGGTGGTAGCAGCAATAACGTGGATCGCTTTAGAGTTGACGAAGAACAAGATCGCACTTTAATCGATTGCCTGTTGCTGCTGATTAACAAAAGATTCAAAATGATTGACGTATATCCGAATCTTGTAGTTGTACACGCAATAGCAGTGGTAGTACCAATTACATCTTGCTTATCTAAAAGATACTTTTCGACAATAAAACGCCTAAAAACAAGACTACGCTCTACCATGCATCAGGACAGATTGGAAGGATTGTTTCTGATGTCAATTGAAGGAAAAACTTTGGTGAATCTTAACAGAGATTCACCAAAGTTTGATTGATTGAGTTGCTCAGGAAATCTTCAAAGCAGTTAAGCCAAGCTCTTTCATGATGCGATCATGAAGAATATATTTTAGCATTCAATGTTGTTGATACGGACTTTTCATATTTTAACATCGTCTCTTTCTCACCATAATTTGGGCTGCTTGAATTAAGAGCAAAACGAAAGATAGAATCATGCCATAAATTCAAACTCTTTCTAGGGAACGTTTAGGGTTAAATATTTTTTTATCAAAACTGGTGCCTTCATGAAAGGTTGACATCTTATGTCTACGTTAATGTCTTTAGTTGAAATTTCTTGCGAAAGACATGCCGTGCGCTCAGAAATTGTCAGCTTTCCGAACTTCATCAGGCACTAGCCAGTGTCTCAGAATACCATCCCTTTGCTCCTCAGTTCAAAACTTTCCTTGAGCCTCAACTTCTGAAAATCAAAAATTCAGCTCCAGACATAAGGGTGCCAATTTTGGCTTTGCCCCTCCTGGCAAATATATCGATAAGTGTTCCATTATTTTAATTATAACGAATTGGATTTGTAATCAATTGTTTGAAACCGTACAAAGAAAGAATTTGCTTAAATTTCTTCACCTGTTGATTATGCTCTGACATACTATTGCTCTTAATATAGCATTGAGATGAATTTTTTGAAACATGTGGTCGTTTGGCTTGAAGCCAGTTTATTGTACTTTGCCTAACTTGAAAATTCGTTGTACTCATTACTATTAAAAAATAAGGTTTAGTTTCAAAGTACTGGATACTGTACACGTACGTCTGATAACAACGATCAGGATAGTAGCAAAATTGACATGGATGTTTCAACATCCTTTTGTCTTGAAACAAACGTTTTTCAGAGCATGCTTTTTATTACATTGCTGAAAATATATCACGTTAGGTTTTCCAGATCAGAGCTTGTTTCTAATAGGCAATTATACAACTCATAGTAGGCAATTACCTGAGTAATTTTTTCATCGATTTGGTCGTAAATAATAATGAGAAATTGTCAATCAAACAAAAAGAAAGGGCAAAAGCTGTTCTGCTAAAAATTGAATAGCGTGTTCCCTGTAAGGCCAGAGGAAAATTGGCTTGGTTGATGAGACACCATCTAGTTGGAAGCCGCTGTAACATAGTGCTTATGATGGAGAAGATATTACTGATCATTATCTCTAATCGTAATTTATCTCCGCAAAACCTTAATATATTTTTAATTTGAGAATTAACATGAAAGTCATGAAACAGTTTATTGAAATTCATTAAATAATATTAAGTCGCTGCCGTAAAACAATACTTTTTTTAAATCCATCCCTAACGAACCTGCCCTGCATGAAATGCACTGAAATAATACCTAAGGTAAAGAAGAAACACATCAAGCACAAGCACTGAGATAGTGAGTAAACTCTAAATTATTAATGAAAAAAAAAAGATATATTCATAGACCTTTGGCGTTCCTTTATTCTTATTTGCTCTTTGAAATTGATTCAAAACTTTGAAAAATCTGTATTTATAAAACATTTGTTTGTGTATTTGTGGTCTGCGTGGAATTGTGGAATTGCACACCAGACAAATTAGAAAGCTCAAAACTGACATTACACATTACACAGAGCGGTGCCAAATAAGGCTCTTTCTTTATTTTCCATATTACCATTGCAACGGCCACCAGACCTAATGGTCCTCTACAAGATTTCCTTAAACACATCAACAGTCTTCACTCAAACATCTTGTTCACCATGGAGAAAGAAGAAGAAAGGCAATTGTCCTTTCTTGTTGTCTAAGTGAAGAGACAAGCAGACTGCACCATACCTATGGAGGACAAGTACCTTAATAACGCTTCACTCCATCTAGTTTCAGGTTATCATATTGTCATCACCACTCTATTTAGAAGGGCAAGAGTCATAATGTTAAACCCACACGACTTCAAAAAAGGAGAACGACACTTCAAATTGTTTCTTATCCAATAGATGCCATCCAAGTGATGTCCAGAGAGTATTGCGAGAAAATAGCAGGTCTGACCATGAAGAGGAAAAAGAATATGTAAAGGAAACATGTCTACTCTATGTAGAGGCTAACAGTGTGCAGCTAAGACAAACTCGCCGATAGCATAATATCAAGTTTTCATTTTTCATAACACCCATCCTTAGAACTCTTAAAGCCAAAGGATATAGTTTCACTTGAGGAGAGAAACAATATAGTTAACACACTACATTGTAAGGGCTTTCCTGCCCTCTACATTGGAAAATAAAAGCGTTCCTTGGGTCAATGAAAAAAGGAAAACGAGAGCTGTTCTAAAAGGTGACACCATGAGTCATGAAATAGAAGGGAACTGCTGGACAAAAGACCTCACCTGGGAAAATAACGATTCTGGACAAGGTTAAAAATACTATAAGAATAAGAATAAAAGAAAGCATCCATTCCGTAAAGCAAAGCAATCACGTCAGCAGCATATCTTACACTTCTAGAAGTGTGACTTACAGGTCTTCAGAAAAGAAAAACAACAATCATATGTTAGGTATAGCACCACTCTTCAACAACTCCGTATCTGTCACCAAGCAGGTTCGCATTATTAGAGAACAAAATATGACCAAGTTGTTTTGTGATGGTAATGGTTCTGTGGTTGGGGTATCCTAAAGCACCTAATTTCCTTGGAATTGAAAAACAAATTCTATTTGTGCTTACGGAATATATAGTCATAAAGTTTGTTTGCTAAATCAGTTATCTTCATTATTCCAAATTCTTCCGTATCTTTTATCATCTCTGTCACAATTCCATCTTCTCCTTTTGCCTTTCATTTTTTCACAGCATTTATCGCTGCTCTTACTTCATTCAACATGATCGAAACGCCTGAGAAACCGTCTTCACAGTTGGGTATTTTTCTCTCGTATCATTAAATACCATGTTTACCTGCTCTTCCTATTTATTCTTTATTTCCTCACTTTTAACCAGCACTTACATACATGTGCAAAAAGCATCTGTTTTAAGTCAGTAAATAAGCTAAAGTAAGTGGATACCGAAGTACTATGTAACATTTATAATTAATTTCTCTCCAATTGTTCATTCAATGATCAATATTAAAATAAATCGACGGTTATGAATCAATATTACCTTGACGATAATTGTGAAAATAAAGATGATTGTGAACACAGTTCATAGGAATTAAACTGGACAAAACATTTCAAAACGCAGTTCAGTACAGGACCTGCTCATATCCAAAGTTTCCCTTATTAGGCTCTCCATCCGCTCCTGATCTTCCTCCAGAAAATGTCATCAATATACCTTGGTCTTTATGTTCCTTAGACAACTTGAGCATGATTTCTGCATTCCTTACATTACTGTAAAAATAAAACACCAAGCTCTTTCTGTTTTCATTCTCTTCATTTGTAATCTGTACACAAAAACATAAAATACAAACGACGTACAATATATATATGCTATAGCCTTATAATCAAAACATGACATTAAAAATGAAGATTGCTGTATTACTTTTTTGATCTTATTATGAAATATGTATTACGAGATGTAAACGAAAACCGTTGTAACAATCTGCCCCCACGGTCTACCTATCCAATTGAAAAGGGGACAGAAAATATTCCAAAATTCGCAGCACCGTTGGTCCCAGGAATGTCTGAAAGGGTTTCTTAACCTACAATATTAAAACTTAATTTTTTTAGCCATAAACCTTAACGCAATAATGTAGATTCCAGCAATCTGTGGTCTTTTCAGGCTTAAACGTAGTTGTCGAAATACATGCACCTGTTTATAGGTAGATGATGGGAAAAGTCATTGTGGCCTGGCGTAAATCGAATAAATTGACAGTTTTGTAAATGGTGTCAACACAGATGTACCAAAAAGGAGTACCACTCAGGATCATGAATATAATTTTACGACTTTTTAGTATGATTTGGGGTGGGTTTTTAAGGATAAATTTGGAAAATTTCCCAAAATTGTCACCAAATTTAAGGATAAAAACCGAATTTATTAAAAATATAAATATTAATATTAACTTTTCTGGCAGCGAGGGCGTAACTAAGGACTTCTTTGTACATGGTGCTTTCTGGATTTTGTTCCTGTAAGGCTATATTAATAACATGAAGAGAACAACGCTAGACTAGTTTTATATTGATGGTGGCTATCAGTTGTATTGCGTGGAGGGCTGTGATCACCAAGGATTGATTTCCACTTTGGTTTGATGGTCGAAAGGACAACCAGTTTCCATAATCAACCAAGTCCTAATAATGATAACATCTGAAGCCTAAGTCCAATCCCTACAAACAGGAAAACTGACAACACATAAATCCCCAAAGATAAGCCACAAATCTTATTAATGCGTTAAGAAACCAAAAAATCATGCTAAAAACCATTGATTCAGGCTTAACTGAAAAAATTGCACAAAAATGGTTCATGGACTTGTTTCTTACTTTTGAAAAATTGGCTGAATATCATAGTTTCGTTGAGAAAATTCAAATTTCCAGGTCATTTATTAAACGAATGGTAACCCTTACTGAAGCTTGCTCTGCAAGCATTGGCAGATTTGCTTGCTGAAATAATGAATCTTTTCAATATATGAAAAGATAAAGAAAAAATAATATTCAATAAATGAATAAATCTTTATCTTTAATCTTAATTACCTCACGCTTTGAATGACAGAACGAGTCTAATGGAAAAAAAATTATAGACAAAATAATCATGCGTTTCAAGCTGTAAATTGTGGAAAACGTATTGGGAAGAGAATATCAATGATGAAAAATCATGTTTTTGTTATCACTCTTACCTGTTTCACTTACAGTTATTACATTACATTTGTTATATCAGGCATACGAACTATGGGACCATCCATAAAGGACGTTCGCACCTTGGGGGAGGGGGTCAACACAGAGAAGACAAGAGTGGACAGGGGGAGGGGGTATTCAACTGTGTGACATCCTTTTCAAAGAAAAAATAATTTGGTGTAATTTTTCGATTTTATTTGCTAATATTGTTTCAGTGTTGAGTTGAGCTTTTTTGCTTTTCATTTCTGGCTTTTCAAGCATTGTCCTGGTTTTATTTGCTCATGTAATTGTTTACGTGT